>WWET01002120.1:191931-206626 GCA_011038615.1 Limnodynastes dumerilii
TGGAGGTTGGTGGATTATGCACAGGAGGGTTTAGTAGGGAATTAAATGTACGAAAGAGGCGTTTGGGGTTAGAAGCCTGAGTAGAAATGAGAGTTTGAAAGTAAGATTGTTTGGCATTATCCAGGGCAGTTCTATAAGTGTGATAGGTGTTTGTGTAAGTAAGAAAGTCATGGGGCAGACGAGATTTGCACCAACAATTGCGCTAAAATGGTCTAAAAATAGTTGGGTCCAATAATTTTATCTTCTGGCCCAAGCTGCCGATATTGCATAGTGTATGTCGTTTCAATACTTCTATAACTTTATTACTGCTGTACTTGGAGCTAATTATGTAGCTATTATTATGGTGGCTCTCCCTGACGAGCCAGTCCATTGCACAGGACTCCTGTTCATCTCAGCAGACCTCCCTCTTCAGCCTTGACAGATGAATGGTGGTTATATTGAGACTTTTCCCTATTGGGATGATAGATAGATAGATAGATAGATAGATAGATAGATAGATAGATAGATAGAGGCCAGAGTTTCGACATGATAGAAAGAATAGGTAACTATCCCAGCATGTCAGTCATTTCATTGTTCATGTATTTGTTTGAGGATAGAAGGGGACTGTCCTGTAATGCCACCGTTGATAGGTGTCTGTGGACACATTTGCCACTAGCAACGTGGAACTTTGATGTTGAGAAAGCAAAATGCACAGAAAATCTCCATGTACCATGCAGCTACACAAGTCATATTTTACTGGTGTCTGTGGGATATGCTCCATAGAGCCAGGAGCACATTCTCGTCTTTTTTTTGATCCTTAGTGCACTCAAAGCCATTTCTAGGATGTGCTGGGACTTACCTCAGAGCGTATCAAGCAGAACTCATATGTTAATAGTTGGATTTTGAGAAATGCTGCCTACATTTTCCTAAACACAAGTAGACGCAATATCAGCAAATATTACAGCATTGGAGAGACCACCAGCTTACACTTGCCAACACAATATATGCATTGAAGAAAAGTATTCAGAGCAGAGACAGGGATCAGTCTGATAACACAAGCATGATGGAGGATGTGGCATGTACCAGGCTGACACTATGTGGGTTGTTATTTACTATTGGTGTTGTCTAAATGCTGCTCATTGCTTGTGATGACATGTTTACATAAAAACATGGATTACAGTGCGCATAATGGTTTTTTAAATTGCTTATTCATTCAGGCCTGGAAAAATTGCTGAAAATAATGTGTATGTTATACATGTGATGTTTTATGGCTAAATTGCACTTTACCATATCTCGATCATCTCCCATCGTGTTGGCCAATACAGAAGATGGCAATGGTGCAATGCAGATAACCACAAAGTCCGCCAATTATGCTAACGCACAAGCCAAACGATTGGGTCACGTAGAAAAAAAAGTTTCTATATTGTATATACCAAATATGATAGCAGGTGAATGTCAATATAACAAAATAAAAGTTTTATGTAATAAATTGGGGCTGGATCCAGTCTTAAGAAGGAGCTTAAAGAGAGGAAGGTTACACCTGTCACCTGGGCAAAACCATATTGATTTCAGGGGGGAGTCAAATTAATTGTATTCTTTGCATGCAGGGATATATCTGAATAGCTTACTGCACACAGATAGTGATCAGCTCTACTGAGAAATGCCACCTATCAACTCTAATACTGTTTGTAACAGATGAAATATGACTCCCCCTGAAATCAACATGGTTTAGCCCAGGAGTAACTTTCCTCTCAATTTCAAGCTCCTTCTTAAGTCCGGATCCAGCCCTAGATTACCAAACCAATTCAGTCTTAACTCATGATAAGAGTTCTTTTGTGCAGGAGTTTTTAATCTCCTCAGATTAGCACTGTGTCATTTTCTTGACACCACCATAAGCACTACTCTGCTTTTAATTATGCTATCACTAAATGTTTTAACCTTAATTGTAAATGCTACGATTATGCCGAAAAATAAAAACAAAACACTCTTAAAACTTTTCAGTGGAGGACTACCAATGAAAGGCCAAGACAGGAAGTTTATATATTTTTTTTTTTATTCTTGTGTAAGCTAAAAGAGAATGTACACGCTTACATTTCAAAAGAACTTGGGCATGCACTCAGACCTTGCTGCTACAGATCAATTCGTTTTTTTCCATAGGAATTTTCCCATAAATTTACATCCCAAAGTCTTCAATGTATGTACAGCCTAAACCATAGCAACCTATGATTATGCTTTTATTTATTTTTTTTACACTGTGCAAAACAGAAGTATAGTGGTACACAACAGACACAAATTAACTGAACAAGAACAGTAATCAAATTCTTCATAGTCACAATCATATTATTTTGGTCCTTCTTTACCCAAATCTAGCTGATTAAGCCCCCAACCACCTGCATTTTTATTGTCCACACACAGAAAGGAAAGGAGCAGGACAGACACCTGGATGGACATAAGCAAATGATGATTGTATGAATCCTGCAATTCAACCTGCCCTAGACAACAATTCCCTAACCCTTTTACTGCCAGCCAATTAGCTGCTGACAGGAACAGGATAAAACAGAATTTTTGCTGTTTCAGCTCCACATTTCTTAAATTAACACAAAATGAACAAACACTGAACATTTAAATGTAACAGTACAACAACTTCAACACAACTGGGAGGAAAAGAAAACGTCGCTGGGACAGGCTCATAGGCAGTGAAGGTTTTGCATGTTCACTTTTGTCTGATTTTTGTATTTTGTAAGAAAGGATTGACCAGTGTATGTACCTCAGCACATCAAAAGAAAAAAAAGAAAGTTCCCCTTGCCAATATATACAAATTAACTAGAAGATTTCTCATAGAAATGGAGTATTCAGTGTTCAACTATACATCAGAATGTATATAGCGTTATAGTGCTGCTTACCAACAAATCAACGCAAGTGATTTTACGTAACAGCAAAACACTTTGATCCTATTTAAAAAGTTTGGATATAAAACACCCATTGCGATTTGGATTTTTTTTCCCCCCTCAATTCTGTGTAATCAGTCTAGCTTGTGTTGAGAACTTGATGAAGGAGTTAAAGAGACAGGAAACATCAACACCTTAGCATGCATGAAAGATAGGTCAGGGAGGCTGGCGATGACTTTAGCTGCCTCTTCACTGAGGTTCTCATCCCTTCTGGGTTTCCTATGGAACACAAGACAAAACAGAATGTGTGTTAATCACATGGAATATGCATCTAGTACAAAACATGCGGTACTTATGCATAGAACAAGATCAAGTATTGCATACTATATATTTTAGCAGGGTAAACAGCAGATATAAAAGGGAAAAGGTTTCCACATGTTATCTAAGTACACTTTGTGCTATAGATTTCAGTATAGATCAGTATCCAAAAATGTTTACATCCACAGATTTAGGTTCGAATTCAGTTACGTAGTTTTGGTCTTACGTACGTTGTTTTAAGAATTGAGCTACTACACATGCGTAGGAGCTTATTTATGCTATCTATGTACCATTTCTGTGTGTAGATTGCGTAACCGCGACGGCAATTACGCAATCTACGTACAGAAATGGTACACAGATAGCGTAAATAAGCTACTATGCATGTGTACTAGCTCAATTCTTAAAACAACGTACGTAAGACCAAAACTACGTAACTGTGAATCCAGTGTCAGTGTCCCTTCACTGTAATGGACACCAGTTTGGATGGTACATTTGGGAATTGATTGCAAGTCATTTTTGTTTATAGGAAACCAAAAGATTTCAAATGGTAGAGGTTACCAGACGATTAACTATTATTCCTACATCACCTGACCCTATGGAGGTCTACATAGATTATCACAAGCACAGAATGCTTTTGTCAAATTCTCTCTGAACTGCTGTAGTTTTTGCTTGTTATAGCAAACTGTAGAGATAAAGGCAGCACAAAGACTAAAAGCAGCATGATGTGGATGATTGGATTGAGGTTTATGTACAGTTAAAAATTGGTGGATTTAACCATAGCAGCAAACCAAATGGTGTAACTGCCCAAAACACTGACAATAGAACTTTGTACCAGCGCTGCAGTGGAGCGTTATGGTAATACTGAAGAGCAGATTTTACATTCATGCCTAATATTTCTAAGAAGCTACTCTGGTGTTATGTAAATAAACAAATATTATGCAGTTTTATGTCCTAACACAAGCACACAGAGGGCCAAGGAGAGGAAGGCAACAAAATGAAGTTTGATTTTCTCTGTAATTACATTTATAGACAGGTGATGAAAGTAGAACAAAAGCTGTTGGCAGATGTGTTATGGTATGACTTTCTGCAGCGCCAAGCATACCTTGCTATGAAAAAGCAGCATGCATATATTCCACATTCTGCTTTTGATAAACGATTTCGATGAATATCTTTGGCAAGAATTTTAATCTAGAATTTATTTAGAATAAGTCATTCTGACCACACGCATCAGACACCTTAAATGAAAAGCAGCCCATTGGACTTTACCGGCAGACATCTTGCCTAGTCTAACGGGCTGCTACAGACAGACAGGTGCAGACTTGACTAGGAAGCCGACCAGTGCAGAGTAACTTTAAGCCTATTTACACGTGTCGCCATAGTATGTATTATGTATTTGTGCAACATGTCAACAGACAATTGTCACAGAAGAAATCACATCAACAATACAGCATTTCATTACTGGAGCAGCAGGGTCATATTATTCCATATCACATAAACATATCCATGTTATTTGTTACTATAATAATCATTTTTACTTACATCGAGTTTACACATAGTATGTACATATTCCATACGACTTGTGTGAAAAATAAATAGTATTGGGGACCTACAAATACCTCTGTGATCTCATCGTGTACCTACAACTGTGACAAGTACAATAATGAAAGCCAATGCGGATCACATGACTGGAACACCATTTTTTTTGTTCAGTAAAGGTTATTGAGCATAAGTCTATGAACTAGATGTTTCCTAGAAGGTTAAAGAAAAGACAACTCCACATGTGGATTATTATAGTTAAACTAAATTGGATTTTATGGCATACTGTATATCTACACCTATTTAATATACAAAAGGATTTAATCTTATTTGGCAGAATGCAGCACATATTTATATCGATAGAAGTCCCTGCTGCAAGAGCGGTCTTTTTGAAGTCTATTTCACATAAGAAGCCTTTTTTTTTTCCCTTTTGGTTATGGTCAGGCTGCGGGGATGGGAGACTTAGGGTTAGGCTATGGGGAGGGAAAAATTAGGGTCAGGCTGCAGGGAAGTGAGGGTTAGGGTCGGCTGTGGGGAAGGGAGGGTCAGGGTAAGGATTAGAAAAAGGCTTGCGTTTACATTTTATACTTACCATTTGGAACACCGTGTTCGGTACTTCGGGGATCGATTGCTTTGCCTCTTCAAGGCAAAAACAATCGATTTCCCAGACAGTTCAGAACTGCCTAGGGGCCCACAGCCCTTCCAAAATAGGAGACCCACACTATATTATATATATTATATGGACTGTGATAGAACAGGATTAGTCTAGTCATCAGCACTGCACTATGCCTTCTATAGACACTAAATGCAGGCTACAGAAAAAGTAGAAGAACACATTCAAATTATTCCTTGACGGTTGCAATAAATGCAGTTCGTATGATTCTTGCCAAATATGCAAAATTAAATTTTTATTTTACATTTCTTACATGAAAAGGAACCAATAAACAACTTACATAAACATACCACAGTCATATTGTGCAATTTATAGTATAAAGTTATTGTAATACATAGCAGGAAGTAACTAACACATAACATTCAAGCATTCACAGAACATGGGGAGATGGGACAATAGGAGGAAGCAAGGCACCAAATCTATTGAATCATTCAAGTTTTCTCCTAGACACACGCTTGCCCTTACAGCAACGTAGTATAAATCTGTATGTGCACCTGTGTGGAAATGGAACAGCTGCTGCAGTATGAAGACAGAAGAGCAAACAACATATAACAAAAATAAGTGAAACAACTTTGGCCGAACATTCTCAATTATTTATGGAAAACTAGCTAAACAGTGCATAGATCATTCTGTGGGTCGGTGTTAATAAATAATGAGGGTATTTTCATAAATTAAATAATAATAATAAACAATAAACAGTTTAAATTAACAGCAAGGTTACCCAGCAAGCATTTGGACCTTGGAAATATTCCAGCTATAGGTGACAGCCATTTGAATGAGATTAGCAGAAAAACACCAGAGCTAACACTCTAGAGAGCTTTATAATTTACCTTGCAGATGTGCTTGTGGTCTCTGCTGTAGACATAAGTCTGGTAAAAGCGTCCGTCACCTTGTTGCTGGACCCGGAGCTTTCCACTTTTGACGTTGTCAGTGCATACAACTCAGGATCCACACCTTGTGGTATAAAATGATAATCAGTGATAGCAGAGATTAGCGGACTCACCAATCACACATGCCAAAGAAAACTCACACTATTTTTAAATATCTGAGTGTTAGTGGTTAGAATTCACCTTAAAGCCTATTTATAGATGTGCAGACTATAAATGAGATCTACTTAAAGCCCAATAACTGAAGAAATGCATTGATAAACATGCTTGTGCAGTCTGAGAAGTGGGGCAGTTTTATATATTTGTACATATTTCTAGAGAGACTAAATAGGCATCTTTACACACTTCTCTTCTATGTATTGCAAGAGCGAGAGAAAAACACCTTCAAACTGAAGATGTTTCAAACATTTTCATGCAAGGTAATTATTTATGGATCAAAACACGGAAACTATATGAGGTTTATTATATAACTAATGCACTCAGATATTTACAGATGTATGTAAAAAGACACACATTAAACCACTGTATAGAAACAGAACTAGCCACTACATAAGCTTGCTGAAGCATTCAGGGTACCAAGCAATTAACACAGACAGGTAACCAGATTATTCTGAAAAGAGGTCACATGATTGTTGCTAGAAGTCTTTGGTCCGGATTCACAGTTATGTAGTTTTCGTATTACATACATTGTTTTAAGAATTGAGCTACTACTCATGCGTAGCAGCTTATTTACTCTATCTACGTACCATTTTGGTATGTAGATTGCGTAACCTACGTTCAGAAATGGTACGTAGAGAGCATAAATAAGCTACCACACATGAGTAGTAGCTCAATTCTTAAAACAACGTACATAAGACGAAAAATACCTAACTGTGAATCCGGACCCTTATGATGACGACTAAAATAACCTACATCCAGGTTCCAATCCCATTTGTGGTCCACTCGCGTCCAGAAGGAAGTAGCACATTCGTTTGAATGACAGCTTACATTGTTTATTGATTTGTTTTTTGTTATTTTCCTCAAATAACTTTTCTTCTATACGCACAAAAGAAAAAAACAACTAAAACAGCGGAGACTATGATGTAGAATTTGCTAAAGCTAAACTGGAAAAATAATTGCTCAGAGCAGCCAATTAAACTATAGCAACAATTTATCTAGAGTCTAGAAACAATTGTGAAACAAAGGATTAGGACAACCGTCATATCACCTGCATTAAATGTGTTTTCCTAACCCAATAGTTAGAACCAAAATATCTGTTCCCTTAATACATCAGTATATAGTTATATAATGAACTAGCAAAAAGAGCAGAATATTTACCAATTGACAAACGTGTTTTGTATACTGCAGTTACTTGGTAATAATCTGAATTTAGACACTAGGCAGGCCAAATTTGGTATATAGATCTCCTTGGTTATAGATTAATATATCAAAGGTATTAGTAGATTAAAGACCCTTCACCAGCAAAGCCCTTACACCAGCTGTACACAACACTGTAAAACCCATGGCACACCGTTTAACTGTTAGATAGTACCTAAAGCACTGTTACATGCCTGGGAAACTCCATGACAAGCTGACCGGCGTAAACGTTCCACTATACATTGTCACTGGTATAGATGTTACTAGCTGTAGAAGACACTGACTGCTACTATGTGCATTGCTGGTGTAATACTGCAGTAATTATTTTTCATTCTTATGCACCGAATTCCCTTTCCTGTACAGATCACATGACTCCAGTTATTTAAAGACAGCTCTAAATATGTACTTGGACAATGTGTATTTGGTGGTCAACCTGTGAGTTCCCAGGCATGGTCATCACTACACAAATGAAAACAAAACAAACCACTCCCAAATGTTCAGCAAGCTCCATCACATGACTTTCCCAGAAACAAGTAGAAGGTTGTGTGGTAAAGAGTTATCATAGATCCTCCTGCAATATTATTATCAATATATTTTTAACTAGGTCTGAGAAAGTCTACCATTAGCAGGGTTACAGGAACTATGGGGGTATTCATTTAGTAGTGATGTGCAATAATTGAATATAGCCCTAAGAGAGGAGTTTTGTCTAAGTAGGTAAAAGTCCATGTCAAATTTTAGAACAGTGCATTAGTAAACATGTTAGTAAGGACAGTGGCATAGTAAGGCCATCCTCTAATAAATGTGCCATAGTAAACATGTTAGCAATAACCGTGGCATAGTAAGGCCATGCTCAGATAAATGTGTCATAGTAAACATGTTAGTAAGGACAGTGGCATAGTAAGGGCATGCTCAGATAAATGTGTCATAGTAAACATGTTAGTAATAACCATGGCATAGTAAGGCCATGCTCAGATAAATGTGCCATAGTAAACGTTAGTAAGGACAGTGGCATAGTAAGGGCATCCTCTGATAAATGTGCCATAGTAAACATGTCAGTAATAACCATGGCATAGTAAGGCCATGCTCAGATAAATGTGCCACAGTAAACATGTAAGTAATAACTGTGGCACAGTAAGGCCATCCTCTGATAAATGTGCCATAGTAAACATGTTAGCAATAACCGTGGCATAGTAAGGCCATGCTCAGATAAATGTGCCATAGTAAACATGTTAGTAAGGACAGTGGCATAGTAAGGGCATCCTCTGATAAATGTGCCACAGTAAACATGTAAGTAATAACCGTGGCACAGTAAGGCCATCCTCTGATAAATGTGCCATAGTAAACAGGTTAGTAATAACCGTGGCACAGTAAGGGATAAAGATTCACTGATCACCACAAAAACAGATTATTTCCTTAATAAACACCTAGCAAAACATCTAATTGCTGTGTGAGGATTTCATTATTATTAGCATTCATCTAATAGTGGTGACTGTTTTCCTGTACTGCTGTTGTAACCTAGCACAGTGTATCCTTAATGATAAATATAAATAGTATTGTAGACATCACAATAACCTAACTAACCCCAAATATTATGTTTTACAGAGAAGTCTCTGGATTGTATGGTGTACACAGATCAGGTTTCCCACAAGATACATTTCTGGTTTTGGTTTTTCATTTTTCTAATAAAATAAAAAAAATCATGAACATGCAAAACCATAGAGTCTGATAGCAATGAATTACAATATAGCAATCAGGATATTTTATTTGCATGACTTTATTATAATTTCATAAAAAATGTATAGAATTTAATTTTGTACAGATGGATTGCATATATAACCATTTTATGCAGACATCAGTGTAGATAGATATTTGTAAGCCGCCATTACACCTTTCCACAGGATAGCTAAGTACGCCTCTGGTAAGTGAAGCAGGGGAATGCAGAGTCCTCTTAAGGTGATAGGATTTACACACAAGAGACAAACCCGTGAGCAGGTGTCTTGTTTGTAGGAAAGCCACAGTAAGGTGCTCATGCTCTCTAAGGCAACCATTCTGACACTCAGCTGACCTGGGATAGTGGTGGTGTTGCTAAAGCCACTGTCATCCACGGGCCCAAAGAAATCAAGATTCAGAAGAGTGGAACCTCCACTAGCTTGAAATTCAGTGACCGTTCAGCCGTATAGAAGGTAAGCCGAGGAAAGGGGTTTTTATGTAAAAAGGGGGTAAGACATACACTTAAACATGCACGTTATCACTAATATATATTCCACAGTGAGAACATAGCTACATTTTACATGGTTACTGGTAAACTACCTGAACACATTGTGAAAATTAAAAGCATAGGCCGCAGTTCTCCAGCAGTTAAAGTGCTGTACACTTGCTTAATTGGGAAAAAAATTGAAGAAAAAAACCCAAACAATTCTACTGTTTAAAGGGAAACAATTCAGTACATATGTGCAATGAATAGAAACTGATGACATCACTAAGCATGGAGTAATGACATCACCAGTTATTATTTTAGATCATCAATAACTCCTGGCAAATACTTGCTCTAATTCTCATAAAGATTGCTATTGTCCACCGAATGTAAGCTGCGGACGTGCTTTAAATAGATAAACTATAAACCATTCTGGTGCAAACTAACTGATCTACTACAGAATAACAAAAAATGATTTTCACTACTTTACTAAAGTTGTTGGTCATAAACAAATCCATTGCAGTAAACTACATCACTAGACATTGACACTGCACCACTACAGTAATAACTGAGGGAATAAACTGAACTGTTTCCATTTGACACAGTAAAGAGTTTAAAGAACAAAGACACTTTTTTTAAATGGAAGCCAGATATATTAGATACAGAAAATTCCATAGAACAGAACAAGGTAAAACCTGTGCATTCAGACTTTCCTTTATAGAATGACCTACAATAATGTGACCTGAAAATCCCTTTTTACAGGGAATGTGACCAATAGCAATCACAATTAATATAGTTAAATGGATATTACCCCAGAGAAGTTAAAGTAAATCATTAAGATGTATTTTAAATACAGGCCCTAACAATAGTTTCTACTAATTCAGATCTGTTAAAATAAATATGTGTAAGGTGAAAATATCACCGCTTGATTAAGAATGGTTCTTATTACAAGGTGGATGGCGGAGAAGTGTTAAGTAAGATTGAATTTCATGTTTTTTTAAAGGTATCTAGAGGAACGTAAATGACACCAAAGCCATATATTGGTGGCACACAGTCTGAATGAACTAAATAAATGACAAGCAGCTAAATAAAGACTTGAGCTATTTATCTGTAAAATGGAGGACAGTGATAAAATGGAGGACAGTGTAAGGAGTAAAGGAAAAATAATGTATGCAAACTGAACAAACCTACCTTGTTCTTCAACTGGTAATGGATAAATAAATAAGTTACAATGTGAAAAAATACCAACGTGTTATTTTAGCTCTATAAATAAAACAACATTAGTATTCCCTGAAAAGATACCATTTCTTCTACCACCATTTATACTGTTTACCTCTGGCTTTAAATATTAAATCGGATCTATACAATGGCATTTTGGCCTGTTCTTATATCACCAAATCAGACAAACTGTTAATGAATAGACAGGAATGGGGGGAGAGAGACTGATAGTTTCCAAAAGAACACTAAAGAGACAGGGGGATGATCAGCAAAGAGAAGACTCAGAAGCTTTCTTATCCCTAGCTCTGGTGCTAGAGGCTCTACGCAGAGACGTACCATCTAAGGGGTTGGTAAGGCCACTGCTACTCCAGTCAAACTGAACAGGTGGAAGGGATTCCTGGAAGAGGGGGAAAAAAGAGAAGATAAATGATGTGTTTTTGTTTTTAATATATGCAGCAGGTAAACTAGGAGTTGATAGAAAGAAAAGGTGGGAGAACTTGGAGAACAAAAAACTTTTATTGATTCAATAGATTATTTTGGATGAAAAGTATTTCTCCAATACAAGTGCTTCCTTCTTCTCTTTGTGTTTTCTTTTTTTGGAATTAGTCCTTTCTTAGTGAGCTGCTAAACTACAGAAGAATTTATTATATTATAATTTAATATAAGTATATAAGACACCTTTTATCAATATGTCAGCACTATTGATATCTCCTTTGCTGGAGGAATATTTGTGTTTAAAAACCCACATTTTTACACACACACACACACACACACACACACACACACACACCACACACACACACACACACACACACACACACACACACAGTACAAAACCCCCTAAATACTACCCACAACAGGAAGAGAACATTTATGGCACTACACCTTTTTCTACCATCAATAGAACTGATGATAAAACAGTCAGTAAGTATTAAACAGAATCTGAAGCCATCGACTCATTCTTATCTACATTGTGCCACTGCTAAACATCCAAATTTGCTATGATCAGTACCATGAGAAAAAGCAAATGTTAGATTTACACTCGCTGAACCACTGGAAGTTTCGGATCTGGACCATTATAATTATTTCCCCTTTTATGTACTAAGGATAGAGAGAAGCAAGCACTGGTGTTTCTCTATTGTAGGTATGGGAAGGATGGCCATGTTTGTTTTGTTATTTCAGTATTAATTTATTTGTATACCATAAACTACTTATTATTAGAAATTAAATTCTCATTATAAAAATTGCTGGATATTTACGCTTTACTTTATGTATATTTCATAATAAAAATGGATTTCCTTTGTGCTTGTTGTTTTTTTTAGGAAACTCTGGCAGGAACGTTGTGTTTATAGGACCCGGCTATGTTGCAGTCCTACTAATACAGGTTTTGCCAAAGAATATAAAAAATTCACAACATCCAAATGGAGGAAAAAGCACAATAGTACAATAATGGTCATCAGGAAACATTTCCAGGTATAAATTACTTTGTATTGCACGGTACATCTTTCTTGCTCCCATCCAAGCGATCCGATAGCCAAGAAAATTGTAAAAAAGTGTGCACACTGCATGATAATCAGCCCATCATGTGCACTATACCATAACCGGAGCAACAGCTGATTATCAGGTAATCAATCTGATCATTGTGTTGTGTGTGCCCAGCTTTAGAGCCTAACATGAACAGAACAGATTTTCTAAAGGTTGATGGAAAGGAAGTAAACAGCTAAAGACCGTATAGAAATGGTACGTAGTTAGCGTAGATAAGCTACGAGGCATGCGTAGTCGTTCAATTCTTAAAACAATGTACGCAAGATGAAAATTACGTAACTGTGAATCCGGACCATTGTGACTATATTTCTCAGTGTTTAAAAAATCTCCCAAAAAAAACATTTATTGATGAGATCACATCATGTAACATGCTGACCAGTATACCTGTGAAAATTAACATTTACCTACGTCTCCTAACGATAACTATGCTGTCTTGTGATCAATCTTTACATCATGGCTTATATAATCCCTAAAACTCGAATTAATTTTCTCTTCTTTTCTCTGATCCACGTCTAAAGGTCACTTACAGCACAACACTGAAGACTTGTGAAACACAGTACCTGTAACTGATCAGAAGGACAAATGCTGACATCTGGGGGCACAGGAGACGTCTGACCGATTGATGCTATTTTTTCTGCAGCAGATAAAGGCTTTAGAGGTTCCTTGGTTGGTTCCAGCATACCCTACACATGTATCAAGAGAAATACACGATACACATAATTACTAAAACATGACATACGTAGTATTAACATTTTAGTGTTACTTTACAAATTATTATTGTGCTCAATACAATATATAGCTTAGATAGAAAAGCGGACTAACCATTTAGCTCACTGACTAAACCACAACATAATTTGACCTATTCTTTTCCTATAACAGCTTATAGCGAGACTACAAGTAGTAATATTTTCCACAAGGGTTTCATAACCGGTCTCTATATATAAGTTTGGAATTCTGGAATATTGGATATATTTTCGTCGGCGACAAAGCACCTGATTCACACTTAAGAATCTTCTTAAAATAAGAACTTAAAGTCACACCTGGGCAAAACCATGTTGATTGCAGGGGGATTAATTTAATTGTATTCTTTGCATGCAGGGATATATCTGCAATCAACATGGTTTTGCCCAGGAGTGACTTTAAGTTCTTATTTTAAGAAGATTCTTAAGTGTGAATCGGGTCCTAAATGATTACTAAAAGACAAAACACAAAGATTTGCTGTTACCAAACAGTAACTTTTTAAAGCAAGATCTTGTATGTTTCTCAGCTGGTTGTACAAGATACAAGACCATGTATGTACTGGGATGTAAGGAACGGAAGCGAGAGGGAGGCAGTGAATAGTCTTGTGACCCACCTGTTTACAGAATAATGAAATAGCGATAACTTTGCTATCAGCATGAAGATGGATTGCTACACAGAAACAATATGTACTTGCATTGCAATTAGTATATTACAGCAATACTGGTCAAACAAGCATCGCAGCTCACATATGTAGTATTTGGACAGAGATTTAATGTTATCTGATGCTTCAACTTATTTGCACTCTTTTAGTACTATTGACTTTGTAAACAGCTATTACATTTAACTTATTAACTACCAGCCTCTGTTAATACTTGCTGTGTACAATAAAGGCATATATAAGAATATAATTAGATAGTGGGACACCAATACTACAGAATACGGATTCCTCTGCTGTCACAAAAAACAATTGTTAAAACGATTTAAGAAATCCAAAATAGCCTATGTCACTAATCACTATCAACAATGTAAGTGCAACAAAGATACAGCACAGCACAATATATCTGTCCAGAGGTCCAGTCGCTATGTAAAATAAAGCACTGTCATAGGTAAACGTCCACCTAAGCATAATATAGCTTACCAGACCAGCTGCATACATGGGGACAATGACGGGCTGCTTCTTGTTGCCTGTAAAAAGCTATAAAAAGCATAAACTGATTAATATACATTACATAATCATAGGTAACACCTAAGCATAATATAGCTTACCAGACCAGCTGCATACATGGGGACAATGACGGGCTGCTTCTTGTTGCCTGTAAAAAGCTATAAAAAGCATAAACTGATTAATATACAATACATA
>WWET01002120.1:207725-218643 GCA_011038615.1 Limnodynastes dumerilii
GCATGTGTGAATACCCCCGCCCACGGGGGGATTGGGGGGGGGGGTGAGTGCATGCCGATACGCTGTGCGTTCGTACACACAGCGCATCGGCAGAAATCTGAATCAGGCCCAATGTTTCAAAATAAATGTGAGGCTGTTTGTGTGTTAATTTCATATTCATATGTGTATATTATTGCAGTGAACAAACATGTTTACTAAAATTTTACATTCTTAAAACCAAAGACATTGAATTTTTCCATAATTTAATGGTAAGAGTAATTTAGGTGGAAATTTACCCCTCATGATTGCAGGGAAGGCAATACGTTGATTAGTGTTCCTGGCCCAAATCTAAATAACAGTTTGAAAGTAAAGCTGGACAGTATCTGTGTGCAATAAGCAAAGTGTTCTGCCAGCGTGCAGAGAATTAAGTAGTTTGACTTCCCCTGGAATTTAAAATGGTTTTGCCCACTTATAACTTTCCACCTTTATTTCCTCTTATTTACGATCTCTGGATCCAGTCCATTATGCTTAAAACATTAGACATTTTCACACACTTTTATGGATTCATGGATGTATTGGGTGTGGGTCCCCGGAAAGAACGGCCCTGTTTCGATAGGGCTGTTTTCTCCCAGGCAGTTTTGAACTGGCTGGGATTTCGATTGCTCATGCCTCGATGAGAGATAGCAATCGATCCCCGGAGCACTGAAAACGGTACTCTGAATACAAAGACAAGGGGCTGGATCCAGACCTTGTTAAGTGCATGAACTTAGTTACTCCTGGGCTAAACCATGTTAATTTCAGGGGGAGCCAAGTTAATTGTATCCTTTGCATGCAGGGATATATCTTTGAATTGCTTACTGCACACAGATACTGACCAGCTTTACTATCACACTGGTATTTAGACTTGGGATAGGAAACATCACCTCTCAACTCTAATACAGTTTGCAACAGATGAAATAGGACTCCCCTGCAATCACCATGGTTTAGCCCAGGAGTAACTAAGTTCATGCACTTAACAAGGTCTGGATCCAGCCCAAGGCCTTACCATTCAGAGTACCGTTTTCAGTGCTCCGGGGATCGATTGCTATCTCTCATCGAGGCATGAGCAATCGAAATCCCAGCCAGTTCAAAACTGCCTGGGAGAAAACAGCCCTATCGAAACAGGGCCGTTCTTTCCGGGGACCCACACCCAATACATCCATGAATCCATAAAAGTGTGTGAAAATGTCTAATGTTTTAAGCATAATGGACTGGATCCAGAGATCGTAAATAAGAGGAAATAAAGGTGGAAAGTTATAAGTGGGCAAAACCATTTTAAATTCCAGGGGAAGTCAAACTACTTAATTCTCTGCACGCTGGCAGAACACTTTGCTTATTGCACACAGATACTGTCCAGCTTTACTTTCAAACTGTTATTTAGATTTGGGCCAGGAACACTAATCAACGTATTGCCTTCCCTGCAATCATGAGGGGTAAATTTCCACCTAAATTACTCTTACCATTAAATTATGGAAAAATTCAATGTCTTTGGTTTTAAGAATGTAAAATTTTAGTAAACATGTTTGTTCACTGCAATAATATACACATATGAATATGAAATTAACACACAAACAGCCTCACATTTATTTTGAAACATTGGGCCTGATTCAGATTTCTGCCGATGCGCTGTGTGTACGAACGCACAGCGTATCGGCATGCACTCACCCCCCCCCCCCAATCCCCCTGTGGCTGGCGTAATTACACACTGTTACGTCGGCTGAAAGCAACCCTAACTTCAGCCGGCGTAACAGTGTGAAATTACGCTGGCCACAGGAGCGTAACGGCCCAAACCCATCCTCATTTCATTACCTCACCCCGCCTTCCTTCCATAACCGTAACTACGCAACAGTTGGGGACGCCCGATCCTAAGGAACGGGTTTCCCTAACTACGCAGGGCAACATCTGACTGGCGCGTGCGCAGATTGGCAAAACTGCCGAGCTTACGCATACAGCCGCCGTAACCACAGCAGTGGCCGTAGTTCAGGATCAGCCCCATTAAGTGTAAAAAACACACAACAAAAAGTTGCCCCTTAGGTAATAGACACAAAAGACATCGCATACAAACCCAATAGACATCGCATACAAACCCAATAGACATCGCATACAAAGCCAATAAAGGGATAAAGTGATGATAGTCAAAGGGAACAGTTTTTTCCTTACCTGGTACTAGACTTTGATGTCTCCTCCTGCTTCTCAGTGCATAGCAGAATATCCAAAGACACTATCTTCTCCTCTATTTCAGTGACCAACGGAGGCAGAAAACAGGCTTGGAAAATTTGCTCAAGACGGCTCAATAATGAATGCTACAGGAAACATTTAACGTACAAATTATTAAATATAAAACTTTGTTATAAATAAAAATATGTAACAAATTGATACATGCCACAACAAATCCATTCGCACGGTTATCTAGGAATGATATTAATAATACGGAGTCTATTTATCAGGTGCTGATGGTAGCAAAACCTGGCACATGACATATATTACCAAATACAACATGCCAGGTTTTGTCATAAGAAAAAATCCAGCAATTTGACAGTACAGATGTAACCTTCAATGACTGGGATTAGTGATTTAAATAATTCTAAACATGTTAAATAAATTAATATCCAGTTGTATTAGAACATGTACCATCCATATAACAGCAGCCCTGCTGATCTAGAGCCGGATATCAGACAAAGAATGTTTTGATCAGTGGACATAATCCAATATTATCTCCACAGAGAAATTATTCCAGTGCTTTAACTTAATTTACAATACTCAATCTAGAAGATGCTGTACACTGGGAGATGTAATTGCCGCATGACTGCTTGGTAACGGTTACATCTAACCTGATAGATGGTAAAGGACCTGCTTGCTATTCCCAGTATTTTCATGTGCTGCAGTCAATGCATGCAATATTTATCAGGAACAAATCACTTAAGTGACTGCAGACAAAACTCATCTTTTCCTCTCATGAAAAGGAGACACTTCAAAACAAGTTGGATGTAAAAAGTTAAAGATTTTCCTGCAGCATAACAATAGATGCTAAGGCTTACATCAGATCAGATGTCTGTGCATTGCATAGTAGAATGAAGCAAGTTGTGTGAATGGGTGTGAATTATTTGGGTCAGGCAGTGAAGAAGGAAGGTAGTTCTCTATTTGAATGGCTTAAGAAACTGAAAGTTGATTAGAAATTAAATCTATCTTAGCACGTGAATGTACTTCACTGAAATTACATGAACCTGGTGCCTGGCTCTTGGGGTTAAATAGATGAAAATACCAAAATTAATTTACAAATAAAATGTGCAGCACAAAAACAGTGCAGGCTGTTCTAGTAGCAAAAGGGTAAGAGACTAATGGATGACCATGTCCAGATGTCCACAAACGTTCTATGAAGTAGATATATCTATAGACGTTTCCTTGTCTATATAATAGTTTTTCCTTTTCTTTATCTACTTTCCTTACTTAAAGAAAAAAAAAAGACCACTTAGGGAGTATACAGAACAAATGGTTTCCTTAAAACCAAGAGGTAAGGCTACACCTTATATATCTTACCAGTGTGTACTGCCCAAGGAGGCTCAATAAACTTTCGATCTTTCGACTTGATCTTTTGGAGCTCCTAATATGCCAGATCAACCAGGGAAATATAGCTTTTCATTTTTGAAAGTGTCTACTGTGTCTATTAGGAGATCTCTGGACAGTACACACTGGAAAGATATCTTGTGAAACAATCTTTTGAATGGGTGATTGGAAAGATTATCTGATGAAAGAGTGCTAGTGTGTACCCTGCTTTTAAGTGTAGACCTGGGCAAATCCATGTTGCCTTACGACGGAAGGCAAATCTAAACTGTGAAGAGGGGATGTTTCCTAGCTCAACTCTAACATACAGATTACTCAAAGTTTTATGTGGGTTCTATGTGCAAAATAATGAAACTTCATTTGCACCCCTCACATTGCAACATGGTTTTACTCAAGTCTACACTTTCTCCTTTTTTTTAATGGCAATACAGGAGCAAGTTCAGCTCAGGATCAGCCCTTGTGTTCATCAAGTGAAAAAGCAGTTGTCCTTGAACAAATCAAGTAGGATTTAATAAACAATATTACATTTTTTTGCTTTCAGTCATTGACTTAACAAAATGTTTGCTTTGCTTCAAACTGTTTGCTACACAAACTATATAAAGACCAATAAAACAGATAAGAAAATGCCATTTACTTGAATCTATTCATTCGTATGCAATTAAAATACACACGTAATCGCAGTCATTTTTGTGTGCTTTAAATACTTTGGGGTAGATCCAGATTGTTACGTTTCATCGCGTAGCGTATTTTCTATGCACTCCCATTGCCTGTACGCACTCCCCTGGTCGTTTTACACTTGCCAAACCCTACCTTAACTGTTCAAAGCGTAACTACTGACGTACGTAAAGGCTTCACGTACACAAGTGCCTAAGCACGCCATACTGTACAATGTAAATGCCTCACCCTGCCTCCAAAGCGTAATTATGGCTGTCATGCCCTTTCGTTCGTAGTTACGCTGTTAATACGTGGCTGGTACGTACGTTCAGAGTTACGTAGTGTAACATCTGCCGTGCGCATGCGCAGTAAATATTAATGTGCGATTTTACGTCCACGGCTAGCGTAAAATCGCTCGCGAACGTAGTTTAGGATGTGACCCTTTATTTGTAATCCTTAGCAGCCGCCTGGAGACAGCTGCCTGCTGACGGTCTGTCTGTCCTCCATACTCAGTGTTGTGACATCTATTGTACAGACTTCATATAACACAAAGATGTAACAGTCTTTCATCCTGCTGCTGTACATGATCCCAAGGTAGACCCACCGCACCTTGATCATGGTTTACTATTGTGATTTCTTACTACTATGGATGAGCAATATCTGGAGATTGGATAAGTAATTTATAGTTGAATAAAGTAGAAGTGTATTAAAGTAACTTGTAGCATTTATAAAGCATTAAATAGACTATTAGCACACACATTTCTTTCTATGTAATTGCAACTTTTCCAAGTTAATAATAATAATTTTCTGGATTCTTTGGGCCAAACTGAAAGACATACTAAGACGATTATGTCAATTATAATGTCCAGGTGCTCTACGTTTATGTGTGATCCAAGGTCTTTTAAAATGAAATTGTAATAAATAGTACTGTTATTCCAATTAAGTTGTATTATGGCGGTTTTATATATTTTTATCTTTATTAACAGGATATCTGTGTAACCAAATATTGGCCAGATGTCTAATGTAACCAAATATCAGCTTTACGTTATAGTTCTGCACATTCTTAGCTGTAATGGTTACATGCAATGCAGAGAATCACTCAGCACCAAGCCCACTTCATGTTCTCCTAGAAGCCTCATAACCAATTATACTGTACTTTAATTCCCATTATGGTAAGAACGATTTTCATGTATAAAACTACTGTTAGGCTGTGCTGAGTAGCTTGTGCTCTTTTTTTAAAATTGCGTGTCCAATACATGTTTATTAACAATCATATTATAATATTAAAAAGACTTTGGACCTGATTCACACTTAAGAAGAAGCTGTATCTGTGTGTATTTTTAGGAAAGGATAAACTGCGCATTCCCAGAATATAAAGCTACACGCGGGAATCCATTACGCACGGACTTCAACTCCGACCTTAGTGATATATATTTCAGAAGGGGCGTACCAATCCTCCATAAGAAGGAAGTTAAGAAGAGTGGGTGGGGGAGGCATTTAAATGGGGCATTAAGCACACACGTACTTAAGCAGCTTATAGACATACGCACAGTGTTAAGCGTATTTTTGCGAATACGCACAAACTTATTTCCTAATTATCTTTAAATCCATTCCTTTGTCTGAGTATTTTTTTAGCGGCATGTTGGGCTAAAATGTGGGTTACAAGTGCTGTATGCTAAAAACATGGTAAACCCAGGGATATAGCAGTGTCCTGTAATGCTCCTTTCAAACACTGCAAAGCAAGAGCACTTTACACTATATTCTAGCTTTCTGGATTACAGTTACAGGGCATACAGAAGACACTGAAGACTGCTACATTAATAAATATAGATTTAAGCATTGATTTTAAATGTTCTATTTTAATAACTAATTTTGGCTTGTTTTCTGTACAAACATAAAAGATGGACTGTAACCAACTACACAAGTTAAATGATGCTATATATTTGTTTGTCTATAGCTTTGCAACAATTCTGTCATCCTGTATGTCTTATCATATGGTGCCCTTAGGAATAGGGCTCATTGGGCCATCTAAGGATGGGTACACAGTAAACCACGGGCTAATCTCTGCACTGTAGTGTGCATGCACAGATGAGTGTCATTACTGGTCGCATCGGCAGAGCTACCCAGAAGACTTATACCCCTTTCAGATTGCAGCGCCGGCAATATCCTGGGTTCACAGAGCCGGGATATTGCCGGGGCAGCAGAGGATCCCAGGGGCGTTTCACACTGCAGGGCAGACCCGGGAAATTCAGAGACCCGGGTCTGCCCTATCGTCATCGCACAGCGTTATTTGTTTACCGTTGCTCTGGCAACACTTGTTGCCAGAGCAATAGTAAAAAATTACATCAATAAAGTGCGTTAGGTGCTACCCGGGTTTAAAAACCCGGGTAGCACCTTTCACACTGCACCCCTACCCGTGTCGGACCCAGGAATAACCCTTCTTTTCACCCGGGTTGAATTCCCGGGTCTTCTGACACGGGTCCACAGGAAGTGCACCTTTCACATCTCCACGAAATACCCGGGATTTTGCCGAGATCTGGGTTTTTGGCGAAAATCCCGGGTATTTTGAGGTGATGTGAAAGGGGTATTAGACTTCATTTATATTGTGTAAAATATGTAGCAGCTAGATTAATGTTTTACTTGATAGCTGCTTGTTATATGGGTGTGCATATGTAAACGTGCAACCTAAGCAGTGGGAAAAATGTATTAAATCATAAGAGCAATAAATAAATGTGTGTGACATCTACCACAGTGTTAAGCTAGCATTACAACTGTTATAAAAAATATAAAAATGTAAAATATAAAAGCAGAAATCATTATTTAGTCACAAGGATGTCTGCTGTGTTTTAGAATTCTCTAAAAATAACTTCAGCTTTCTCGCTGCCTCATCCTGCCATGTAATATATCAATAAATTCATACTGCACATTAATAGTGCAGCCAAATAACCATATTAAACATTGCAAACTTCAATTCCAGCCTATTAGACAATTACACTGAATGATGACAACAATGTGCATCTCCATCTTAACAGCTAGATTTACTTAGCTGCAGGGAAAAAGCACCCATAGCAACCAATCATAATCTACCTCTTATTTTCCTACTGCATACTAGAGAAAGTCAGCTAGAATCTGATTGGTTGCTATGGGCAACATCTTCCGCAGCTTAGTAAATCCAGCCCCAAGCCTTTGTAGCGACTTGCCTTCACATCCTTTTGCTGGTTCTCTCAGGCACTTACCAAGAAGATTTTTAATTGACCTGGTATAAGAACGATGGCCCATCCACACATGCCAGCTCACACAGCGTATCTCAGTGTAATTTTTGCACTGCATATATTACTGTTTCATTTAGCATTCCCAATAAAAGTATTCTAAATAGCTGTATAAAATACACAAGTTCTGTACCATGGAATCTGAGTAGAAATGGGCTGTGCATTTAAAACTTAAATTCTATGTGGGAGGGATATCCCACTTTTACAAGCGGATCAGCGGACAGGCAGCCTTCTTGTCTGCACATGTGACTTAAAGCTATTTTACAGCAGTGTAAGTCACAGAGAGAGGAGAGAGAGGAGAGAGAGGAGAGAGAGAGAGAGAGAGAGAGAGAGAGGAGAGAGGAGAGAGGATTTCACTTCCTTCTCTCATGCAGAATTAAATAACCCCACACGTACTGAACTACACCCCAAGGGGAGGGTTCTAAATATTTTCTCCACACCTTCTACAGCCCTGTCCACCATCAGGGAGTTGGCCCTCACACAAATTTGTATAAAACCCTATCCAGTTTAAATACATTGTAGAATAAAAGCAGTAAGGATATAAAGATCGTGTTTGTTCTTTTTGTCCCAGCAATTATTCATGTATTATAAAGAATAATGCGATCAATAAAGCAAATAAGATATTCATATTCATTTGACTTCGGCATATTTTATTATTTTCTTGCTCACCTTACAGCCCAATTAATAATAATTCAATTATAACTTCTCTAAATATTCCATTAATTATTCACGTACTGAAAAAATACTCTTTTAGCTGTTATCTTGGATAGTTCTTTTATACTATCTCCCAGCTTCATTATAGAGTTTGTTAATGTTTTCATTTGTACCACAGGACAATCCCTGTCCTTTTCCTCACTGCTTCATGCATTAGTCATTTCCTGCTTGACTGTTCCTATAATATAATGTCAAATATTAACTTTCTCCTCTCAGCACCTGATAATCTTAAAGAAATTCCCCAGTTAATATTACTGTGCCACCAACAAATGGTCTCTTGATTTTTAGCAACCTCCTACCTGCATAGCCTTGGCAAAACTGCCATTTGCACCATATTTTCTATTTAATTGGCAACAGAAAATACACTTTTAAATTAAAAAAAAGCAAAAAAATACAATTATTTGCACTCCTAGCCAAAGAGATGACTGGAGAAGGAAGAATGGATTACCTGAAAGGCAAAAGTTGGATCTTCAGTAATTAACGTGGAATCAGATTCACGCAACGCAGGCAAGTCATCACTTTGCAAACTTACGACTTTGTCATCAATGCTAGAGGGCACATCTGTCCTAAATGACTGCCAGTCAGACTCTGCAGGGGAGTCCATGTTCTGATCTCCAAAGGCAGCCCAGGAAGGACTTTCTCCCTGGTCCTCCTCAAATGCGTTCCACTCTGCAGGCTGCTCTATACTTCCTGCCGAACTGAAGTCTGCAAAATCATCAGAGTCTGGCATCCTGTCTACTTTCGCTAGGGAAGGTTCCAAGGAAGGCCTCTGTTCTGAAGATTTGTCATCTAGATCTTGCAGGCTCAACCTTTCTGCCGTTTCTATCTGTCCCTCCTGAAAAGCAATGCTTGATGCATCTTCAAAATTTTCAAAATCATGTAATTTATTTACATTTGAATCAGGTTCTAATGGCTCACAGAAATCCCTTTCATCTGACTGGTTATGGGCAGACAGAGTCTGAGGTGCCCTTTCACTAGCAGCATCGAAATCTCCTAATGTATCACCAGGAGAAACATTCAAACTGTTGGTATGTGCACTGTCCCTCTCTGAAGGGAGCTCTCTCACGTTATCGTCATCAGTCTGTAACACTTGTTCCTCTTTTTTACTTTGCGTAAATTCAGAAATTCTTTTGGTCTTTTCCAGTGAATGCATACTATCAGATGTATTTGTTTCTAATGAAGGTGCCATGGTTTCATGAGGAGGAACACTGTCAATTGCTAACGTGGAACTTTCTGAAGGGGCATCAATAGTATCTTCTGTTTCTTGCGAGACTGGGTCTCTTAGCACTTCTGTAGAAGGAATGTTGCCATCTTCCAATCTACTTAATCCAGTGATATGCTTAACACTTTCAGTCTGTCCTTCATGCAACACCTTGGAGGTCTGCAGGTCGGAGTCATCCAAGTCTCTACATGAAAAAGTGGCAAAGTCGGCAAAGTCATCACCAGGGCTTGGAGGTGAAAAGTCTATGCTTAGGTCTGTACTGTGAGAACTGATGGACTTAAATCCTTTTGAATGTCCCATACTGTCTAGTTCTTGTAATCCCTGAGGGCTGTCAGAATCTAAAACGGCAAAGCCATTAGTTAGATTTTCCAGAATGTGTATCTTCTCACCATTACAGGTGCTAACGATTCCATCCTGACTTCTCCTTATTAAATCCACATTATCGACACAAGAACTATTGGTTTCTGATTTTAAATATTTTGCGTTCTCCCCTGAGGTCCCTTTATTATCAAGTGCAGCATCATTAAGTTGGGTGATGTTTGTCTCAAACACAGAACAAGGTCCCTTCTTGGAGCAACTGATCTCAGAAATGTTCTCATTGGCTTTAATAGAGGTAAGGCTAGTGAAGTTATTTACATTATCAGAATAATCTGGTATGGGTAAAAAGTGGTTTGATGGGATGAAATTCTCACGAGACTTGGGGTAATTGCCTGTGTCAAAGTCTGCAAAACCAATTCCGGAGTTGACTTCAGCAAAGCCTCCGAACTCTCCAAATTCATCATCTTCGTCATCGTCTGCAACACTGTCGAGAGGTGGGGGTGATGAAGAATACATTCGTATTATTTCAGGTTCCATACTGAAGAGTCTTGATAACCGAGGCAATGGTTACACCTACAAAAACATGGAGAAACGTCATTAGTTTTTAAACAGACAATATATAACCATTTCTAATGCTTCTGCTTCCAGCAATTTACAAACTGTTTAAAGGAGCAGATGCTTAACAATTAACCTACCATTAAATTATTAAAACCATAGGAAAAAAAATGTTATACCACTATAGTTTTCAAGAGATCTCAAAATATAATTTCATAAATGTAAACAGCAATCCTGTTTGTGTAACACAGTTCCTTTCTTTTGTATAATTGCACTGTAAATACGAATTACCAGTTTCTAGTCTCACATGTACGCTTAAAAACACAAAGGAAAAACACACAAAGTATTATGGAAAGTATAAGTTAGATCTATAAACAGCAAGACGGCCAGCCATGTCTGGAAGTAGCCAGTGAGTATTTACAGTGAAAATTCATGTAACATTTGTTGGGTCACAAAAGAACCTGTGTGAAACAAAACCTTGGCTGGCTTCATTGTTTAAACCAAACAGTGGAAAATTGGCATCTGTCTTATTAACCACAAAAGCAAATAAAATCCAACACAAAGGCAACTAGATATACGAAAAAAGAGGGGGGGGGGGGGGGGAATT
>WWET01002120.1:218666-245761 GCA_011038615.1 Limnodynastes dumerilii
AGAATTTATAGTATTGATTGACAAAACAGGAGAAGCAAAATATATGAACTTTAAGATAACTATTACAATTGACATAGTGACTTGTAATAAAAGAAGGTCAATTGTCCTAGTCAAAGCAAAACGTTAGTTGCCAAAAAAAAAGAAAGTATTTCCTTGTCTTGTTTGATTAACCTGTATACACTACTATACTACTCAATTTTATTTCACTATAAACTGTTCACGTTTTACACGGCAAGGAGGCTTGATAGCCTATGCAAGTGCAAGAGTTGCGGTATGAGAGCAATCCATAGACATGAATCTAAGTGGTTCATTCACCTATACGCTTTTCATCAGATTGTGTGAACTGTCCTTTATAAGGGCCCATTTATAGTAACTACAGATATATCTACCATACATACCATATCTAGCTGGCCGGAAAAAAAAAAAACTCAACGGGAACACCATATTCCCATACAAAACCATGGAAGGGTACAACGACAACCAAAAGCTGCATGCTGCATTTATATGTATATTTAAAGAAAAGATCAGTAAACTTTCATAAGTGTCATTCCACAGGGACATTATGGACCAGATTCACAGACTGAAAATAAGAGAGGAAAGATTAGATTTTTGAGAGGTGATGTTTCCTATCCCAAGTCTAAGTAACAGTGTAACAGTAACGCTGGTCAGTATCTGTGTGCAGTAAGCAATTCAAAGATATATCCCTGCAGGCAAAGAATACAACTAACTCGACTCCCCCTGAAATCAACATGGTTTAGCCCAGGTGTAACTTTCCTCTCTTATTTTCCATCTCTGAATCTGGTCCTATATCTCTAAATTAACATGAGAATTTAATTTGCTAGATTACCTAATTTAGTTAGATAGGCTGTACAAAAACTGAACGCAATACAAATATAAAGCAACTTAAATTATAATAAACATTATGATGCACAAAGTAGATATATATCAGAGCAAACGACCAACAAAAATTATATAAGTTAGTAAGACCAACAAAAAACCAAGTAGTTTAGTTGAGCAGCAACACTTTTCACAAAAAAACTGTGCACCCTAACACACTGATCGTCTTTGATGGGAAAGTCTGCTTCCTGGTCCTGGGCAGTCTTGTGGGTCAATGTCATATTTAGCAAAAGATGTAGGTCAGCAGACAGACTGGGGACAAACATTGCGGACACAGGCAAAGTATCCTTCCACCTTATATTTAGCAGCATATGCACACTGAATGTGGTATTTGTCCTTAGTATCAAGGAGACGGGAGATATGGTGGACCACATTCAATGTGCTATACGTTTTGAGGTGGATGTATACTCTGCACTTATGGATTACGATCTCTGACCACATGCTAAACTGAATGGCTGGAGCAAAGTATATCTATTTCCATTCTGAATACTCCTTGGAATACCAGACTTGAATATCGTACGCTTATCATAGGAAATATCCATGTGTCTTCTTTAATTGAATAATTTACAAACATCGGCTGCCGTCAATTGCTGATGAACTATTTACCTTTTCATCTTGAACTCCTAGCACAATTTATATACGGACATTCCTTCGGAGTTGTTCAACGTAAAAATGATTATAATTAAACTTTTTGTTATTTTAATGATTTTGGTGTTCTTATAATAAACGTCTCTATTCAAGGGCTCCTTGTACTTCTTTTATTTGCATTTTATTTGAAATTGAAACTAGTCAACTAGAGGAGCTGTAATAATATATTTCAGGTTGAGGTTTAGTATAGCAAACCATTTTCTAGTTTGATCATCTGACCTTTACAGTTGTATTTATTAAACTTTTCCCAATCCCATTTTTCAGTATCCCTTCATTATGCCTGAGCAGAAGGATTTAGTAAGTAACATAGTTTATGTTTTAAATGAACTTCACTTTCCGAACACACACAAATGTGTTAAGTTTTTTTTATTGCAGTGAAAATTCCAATCATAGTGTTATCATTATCAGATGATAAACTAAGAATGTTACTTTTATGTCCACATACTTTACATTCTTTATAATACTAATTCAAGATATACCCACATGAAACCTCATTCTAATAAAACATTTTACATAACGCTGGAAAAACAAATCCTAAACCTGCGGACAATGAAAATTTTAGGTTTGGGGTTTTTTTTTTTTTTTTACACTTTTGTAAAGATTTTTTGTCAGTCAGAGGTTTTATTATTTACATTTTGTCATGTTAAAATATATAGATGCACTCCTATATGTGTTTATAGCAAACCTGCATTGGCTAAAATGAAGCATTAGCCTCACAATACTATTATGTGCTTACGGTCACTTTGCCCTATAGTGCTCAGTCACATATATGAAGGAAGATGGTAGGAATGGCATCCAGTGCAAGTTACATGGCGCCAGTATCATTCACATCATATCTAGCTTTCTCATTGAGAGATAAGAGACAATGTTTAGTTACTGCTCAGACGTCATAATAACGGACCGGATTCAGAATTAAGAGTGTTTTCCGTGCGTTCGTAATAGATCCGTACGTTCATACAAAATACGTACGTTTTGCAAAATGAATACATTTCGGAACACTTCCGTGTTGTGAAATCAACCTTATCATTAGCGTGCGTATATGTGACGGAAGTTAAACGTTCGCATATATAACCGCACGTTTTCTGCATTACCACGCCTATCTTTTGCTATTTGCATTCCGATTGACGCCTACTAATTAATAATCCGTCCGATCTTTTATGTTCGTACGGATTTTTTTGCGTGCGGAAATTACTTACGCATCTTTCCAATTGCGCTTCGGAAATTACTTACACATCTTTCCAATTACGCTTCGTATCTCCATGGTCTGCACATGCGCCCTGAATAGAAATCACTCCACTTACGCTTTTTGCGTGCTTAAGTTACCAGACGTTCTTTATTCTGAATCTGGTCCAATATTTGTAATAATAATTTTACTAAAACTCATTTTTCCATGTGCCAAGAACCTTGTGCGATGCAAGTGAGGAGATCCTGCATGCATTCAATCGTACACTCTTGTCAAGGCACAGCGGGCCAGATCCAGAGCTACGTTTCATCGCGTAGTGTATTTACGCTTTACTACGCACTCCCCTAGGCACTCCCCTCTCATGTACGCACTTTGGCCGCCTTACACTTTCCAAACCCTACCTTAACTTTACACAGCGCAATTACTGACGTACGTATAGGCCTCACGTAGTTATGCGCCTAAGCACACCCATACTGTAAGATTTAAGTGCCTCGCCCCGCCCTCGAAGCGTAGTTACGGGTGTCGTATGACTGCCACGTCCCCCTCGAGTGCAGTAACGCTACGGATACGTGACTGGCCCATACGCTCAGAGTTACGTGGTTAGCAAACCTATCTGTGTTATTATGTGTTAGTTATTTATTTATTGGTATTGGATATCACAGCACGGCTAAAAGGTGATTTTTTTTGTGATATTGTTTTAGTCAAATTATTTATTCCTTCGGGGTATATATTTTGTATCAGGGGGGCGAGTGGTTTTCCTCCCAGGTTTTACCTTGCTGCAGCAGTGATTGTGTGGAGCACTTCCTATAAGATCCCCTACTCTAACAACTATGTGATTATATGACTGTTAAATTAGACTTCCTGCTAGATTCCATTGATTTCTATTCACAAAGGAGTGGAGATCAACAGTTCTAAACTGCCGGACAAATATAAACACTAGAGATACTACTATATAATCTTACTTACTGATGTTAAACTTTCAAAACAGTAAAGTAGATTTAAAAGTATGATTCCAACATGCATTTTTTTGTAATTTAAAAAATGAAACTACATTTTTACTGATTAGATACTCTAAGTTATGAAGGGCCACATGATGAACATAATTGTTCTGAGCTATAGTTATAAGCTTGAAAACTTTATATATATATAGTAATAGAAAGATTTCTGTGGCCCAGAGCAGATCACCTCAATCTCAAGTGCTCCGCTAACTATTGTTAAAATGACCGACTACTGTTCAAATTATATAAACATCAGACATTTTTATTTTCTTTCTTTTCAAATATGCTCTGCTTGGCAGTCTGAATAAATGCTCAAGACACTCAGCAATTACTCAAATCATTTGTATTGCAAGAGAAGGAAAAGCTCCACAGTAGCCTCTATGCATGGTCAATCAGCTGTGCCTTTCTGCTTGTTTATCAGGAAAAAGCAATGCTCCTTACGTCTACCAATAACTTTATTGGCTTTATCCCTAACAGCATGACAGAAAGAAATCACTTATAAGGGATTTTATTTCAAAGTTTAGAATGGACAACACTGTCAACTCAGCATGAGGGGAGATTAAATTGGCTTTAACGGCTTGTGTATTTTGTGTGTGCTTACATGCTATTTAACGGACAGCAGCTAGAAAGAATTCCAAATGACTTTGCTATGTATAAATAAAACAGCAATGCAGCTGATAGGCTTTCCTTCAGAAGCTAGGCATACAAGCTATAAAGTAATGTCCAGATGTTATAACAAAACAACAGATTCACAATAACTGTTCAGTCTACCAATTTAGAAGTAATTATTGATGTGATTGGTGCTACTGCACTGTAACAGGAGATCCCACTGATCTCAACACTAGAAATATCCTTTAGGTTTTGCAAAACTGGATGAATGAAAAATGAAACCGCTATCAGATGTTTGTATTCAATCCATGCAATAAGGTAATAATATCAACTACAGGTAGAAAAACAAAAAAAGACAAGGGATATCTATAAGAGTCTCTGGTGGAGCATAAAAGGCCTTACATACTGTAGTTAGTCACATCACCCCACATTCTTCTTCCTCTAGAAAGTATATAGCTGACCTCCCAATAATTGTCTCTATTACACTATTGGCTTGCCATGAGAAGGCAAAGGTGGGAGGAAAGGCAATTTTAATGTGTACCTTGTAGCTACAACAGCAGAGACAAGACTGTGGAAGTTATCACAGAATTATTGTCATTAAATATGTACAAATGGCTGTGGTAAAAGAGCGGGAGTTTTTGTCTATTTCTACCATTGAATGATCAGAAAACTAAAAATCCAGTGCAGTACATAGTCAAAATAAGACACTTTGGGCCAGATCCAGAACAACGCTTGTGAGCGAATTTACGCGTGGCGGAGACGTAAAATCGCGTTTTGGTAAGTACTGCGTCTGCGCACCATAGAAAATACGCTTTGTAACGTAGCGTAAATGTGAACGTATGGGCCATTCACGTATGCGTCACGTAAATCCTTACGTGTGGGCGTGCCAATTTTACGTGAGTCTAAAATACGTCTGAAATACGCTATGTAGGCGAGGGTTTGTATTTAAAGTGTACAGCATGGGCGTGCTTAGCTCCGTAAATACGTGTTGCACATATGTACGTGAGCGGATGACATCGGTTACGTGGGCTAAAGTTAAGGTAGGGTTTGGAAAGCGGATCTAGATCAAAATACGTACATTCAAGGGGTGTGCAAGGGGAGTGTATAGAAGGTGTGTGCCAAGTGGAGTGTATAGAAGGTATGCACGTGTAAATACGCTACGCGAGGAAACGTATTGCAAGCAGAGTTCTGGATCTACCCCTTTATATTAAAATAAGAAATATTGACTAATCAAAGAGTTTAAAGCACCCCCTGTATTGAAGGGATTAAAGAAGCAACAAGCACTATACAGGGAATTCCTGATTATTGGATTCAGACACGGACATCAACAAGGCTTTTTCTACACTAAATAGACAATCTAATGCTGAGTAACAGCTAGAAACCATTACTGCAGACAAAGCAAACGGGTGAACCTGACAGACAGATCAGATCTATAGCACAACATCCACTTTACAAAAGAGGCTAGTAAAAAGAGAGAACACATTATAGACTGTGGACCGTGTTCAGAGATTTGTTTTCACGCGGAGTTGCGCGCGTATTTTGAGGTATATTTTAACTGCACATGCGTAGTAACTTAATTTATGGAAGTTACGTATTATTCACGCACGGACTTGTGAATCGCACTTGAGAACATACGTACGTATGGGCGGGGTTGAAATACATACTTGGAAATTTACATGAAAATGGGTGGGGGGGAGGCATTTAAACGAACGCTTGAGGGCGCGTTTATAAAGAATTGCATGGACGGAAGACATATACGCACAAAAGTAAAAAACGTAAGGAACAGAGTGATCTATGGAGGCGTAAGTCTACGATTGCACGGCCGGGAAAGGGGAGTGGCGTGGGTGTTGCCTTGCTGTGTGCGTAAAAACGCGCACATAGTAATAACGGATCTGTGAATACGGCCCTGTATCTCTTGTAGCCAGGTTACTAAAAATAAAATTCCACATGAAAACACAGTGATATTTCAGTTAGAAAAGAAGAAAGGCTATTGCGTATTACAGGTAAAAACCATGTAAAAAATGAAACAGGAAATTATAATTCCATATGATATGTTAACAAATCAAGTAAAAATGATGCCCTAATAAAAAAAAGAATAAAATAAGAAATAAGTTGTGAAGACTGCCCTGAACTATAAGAACATCAAATCAGCAAGATGATCAGAGACAGGGGATATGGGACAATCAGAAGGTAATATGCATTTTAGCAAGCTCGATCGGAAAACTCCCCTCTTGCCTCTTGCAGAGCTTCCAGTCCTATGGCTATAGAACTTTTTGCCCCCATTTATAAAATAAATGAATTATCAGGCAAATGTTTTTGTTTTACATGTACTAATTGTTTAGTGTATGTGCTATTCAAAAACAAAGAAACAAAATAAAATAAGTAAAGTAAATGCAATAAATAGTTGTTGTTCCTAAAGGAAATCTATATGTCCTGATACCAAGCCCAGCAGAGAGAATACAGCAATTTCCATCACGTCAGAGACATACAATCCCCACTGCATTTTTTATAAGTATTACAACTCCCCCCCCCCCCAACTAAATGAGCATCTGGTGATGAGATACACTTCCATGAACAAACAGATGACAACAGCCATTGCATTGCACTTAGAAAAAATAATGATTTACCATTTACAAAATAAGAATAAAATCTATGACGGACAATAGCTCCCAGGTTAGCTGGCAGATCATAATGGAAGCATGTCTGGGATGTTGCTGCTCGACCAATTAAGTGGCTGTTCTGTTTACATAATTCATATCATGAGACAAATGGTAAACTAGAGAATGAAAGGGCTGGTGGGAACACCAGATATGTTGCTTTGTTTTCTGTGGCATAACAACAGCTTAATGTACAAATCAATAGTATGTTGTCTTTTTATAAACCAGGCAAGCCTCTCACTCTGGACTGGATTCATACCTAAGCTCCGGCTTCTTAGGTATGTATGTTTATAAATGTGTCTGCCAGTTAGGTACGTAGATTGCCTCCGTGCGGTCTTTAAAGAGTAGTTTAGTAGGAAAGAGGTGCTTATGCCGCCTCAGGGAGGATTTAGCTAGAAGTGGGAAGGAGGGAGGGATATAGATTAGCTGGAGAGGGCGGGAGGTGTGGAAAGGCATTCTCTGTGTGTAGTTTCCTTCTTAAGAACGAGACTATGCACGGTTAGTTAAGGTAGCCCTATATCACTCTTTCGTGCCATAAGGTACCTAAAAACAGGGCTAGGGGCTGCACGAGTGAGTTAGGTATGGTACTGTCTGCACCTACCTCACTCTTAGGTGTGAATCTGGTCCTTTGTGTCCATGATATAACACAAATAAAGGACTGGACCCAGAGTCTGCACGCTTTCTATATGCGCGGGAGTCTGAGCGGGCTTTATACCTGCCTTGATTAAATCATACGGATCAGCGCACTGTACAATTACCTACGATGCTAGGCACGTAACACTAGCATAACAGTCAAATCAGGCCACTTACGCGCTTGCATGCTTAAGATCTGGTCCACAATCACTTACCAGTTCCTAAAATTTGACCATTTAACATTAAATACAGAGTTCCAACCAAACGGTATGCAAAGATATTTCTAAATCATCCCAGCAATTCCAGACTCAGTCACCTTCCACTACAACTAATAAGTTGTCACACCAGTAACAGACACTTACTAAAAACATGAAGAGGTGTATGGAAATGAACCCATTCAGGTTAGGACTTTTAAAGCAGCTATGGCAATATCAAGAAACTGAAAATGTGTATCTGCACACTATAAAAATCATTACAAAACAATAAAAACACTACACACCAGCTACTTACTACTCAATGTCCCCAGCGACTCGCATACCACTCCGATAGATGAGGAGCATCGCATAGTAGATACACACTCCCTGACAATCAGGGCTATCTCCTACCTGCCCTGCGCTGACCCTAATAGGATTGACCCAATAGAGGTTAAATCTTAAACTGGGTACACACTGACAAAATAAAAACAATGTTTCAATAATAAAAAGATAACTCACGTTTATATAACAATCCTGCAGCTGTAGAAACTGGAACGATTTCACACTGGATCGTTCCCAGAAGTTCTGGTAAGTAGACACACATACAAAACCACAGATCATAACATTGTTGATCTGTGATTTTTAGGAGCTGCTACAAATAAAGATCTAATGATGCAGGGCAGAATGAGATGATTCACTTCATCATTTTACAGTACACACTGAAACGATTTGAGAGCTATCTAACGATTATCCTGTGATTTAAAGGATAATCGTCAGATATCTCTCCAGTGTGTACCCAGCTTTACACAATTCCTCAAACGATCTGATTACCAGGCTAATGCTTTAATGGACTATTTTTTCAGCGTTCCAATAAATATGTCTTTGTCACACACCGCAAAATAATCGGGTTTAGCAGCCAGTAAACGGCCTAACTGTAACTTAGTGTATGGACCGTTTTATGAATTTCGGGAACAGTCATTCAATTCTTAAAATCATCACTGACTCAAAGTGTTGAAAGACATTCATAAAAAATGTTTTATACAGTAACATCAATAAATCTATTTTACATCAATAACATCTATAACATCTGTTACATATATAAAACAACAAAAGAAAAGTTTATGTGCTTTGTTTACAACACCTTTAGCCAGTATAGGCCAAATTTAAGTAATTATCAACTGAAATATATTGCTTGAAACTGATTACAGTCCCTTAAATGAACAATTGGGTAAATACTGCTTTGTATCTAGCTTAGGGATGTCCAATAAATTTAGATAAACAAACGTCAGTGGACAAAAAAAGTGGTCATCAAATTATGTTTACAGTTTGGAACACTTTTAATTGATGTCAGTGTTAGCACATCTTTATTAAGATGACAATACACCGGGACTATTATTAATCCCAGCAGGGGGTGCCACTATTCACACAGGGTGGCTTTGCCTGGGAGGCACTAAAAGAATAGGGAGCCTTTCATTTAGCTGATTGGCTCCCTTAAAATATTGGGTGCTAGCACCCAATATATATTGAACATGTTTAAAAACCAAATAATTGTACCAGAGTGTTTCTAGTGTGTTTATTTAGAGCAATTACTGGCCCGATCACCTAGTGCATGGATTAGATTGCTAATCTTGACTGATTTTTTTATTTCAATTACAAGGTTTATGAAACATCTAAGTATATATGTGTGTAAAGTAAGCTACGTGTACAACTTAATTTCCATTGAAAACTACAATATAACTAACCAAAACCAGCTGTAGATTAAAGTCCTCCAGCTTTGAGTTGGTCAATCAGCTGTTCAGAGGCAGTTAAGATTTTTTGGTCAATCATTAGCCAACAAGTAGTCTACAGTAGAATACCTCCTAAATTGTTTAATGTACTTTCACAAAAGAAAATCTAGTTGCTTGAAAAACTTTAAATAACGGAAAAAAGTTGTCATAATGAATAAACACGGAAAAGTCAAGGCAGAAAAATCTCTATAGATCACATAACCGATGAATAAACAAACAGCAGTCAACTACTATTTAAAAGCTCTTTTCCACTTGGAATGCAACAGATCAAGTTCTTGTACTTTTCCAGAGTGAGACACAGGAGAACAAGCAAAGGTCTACTGAATATTTCATAAGAAAGGATCGGGTGTCACCTGCTAGCCATACCTCTACCACTGAGCTCTCAATAGTCAGGTTAAGCATTACTGTACAGTCACACATATAATAATGTACACAGAGCATAGCATTGTGGTAACAACTCAGAACAAATGCTTTGTTACTTCCTGTCAAAGCATTAGGACCAATTCAGAGACTAAAAATAAGAGATAAAAGTTACTCCTGGGCAAAACCGCACTCATGTCAGGAGTCATATTTTATCCCTTGCATACAGTATTAGATTTGAGAGGTGGTGTTTCCTAGCCCAAGTCTAAAGTGTAAAAGAATAGGTGGACAGTATCTGTGTGCAGTAATACATACATACACACACTTGACTCCCCCTGAAAACACCATGGTTTTGTTCAGGGGTAACTTTATTCTCATCTTTTCCCATCTCTGAATCTGGTCCTTACAGTCTTCCAAACTATTTCCTCTATCTATCCTAATACCTTGCAAAAAAATTAAATGTGTTAATGTAAAAGCAAAAACAAAAATTACCAACTTTTGCACTTTAGTATCTTGTCAATATCCATCTAATATTTATTAGCTATACATCACTGCAATCCAGTATCAACTTTACATCCATAGCTCCTACAAATGATTAATTTAGAAAAATAAACAAAACAAAAAATTTGTGACCATTCCAAATTTTTACTTAAGAAATTGTTTTACATCAATGTGAGATTGCCCAACAAACATAGTGATGCTAAAACTCAAAGAATAAGCTAGTAAATTTACCGTTTGTCAATGACGTTAGGAAAACACATCTATGTAATATAGAGACAACCTACGTTTTTGCTAGAGATTCTTATTTTTCAATAACCGTATAAATCATAATATAGTAATCAATTTCTATTTATCAACAAAATAGAAACAACACTGAAATCGGTAGCAAATAAGAACCCCTTTGCACAGTTTATACTTTTTCTTTGTTGTTGAGCACAGACAACACTTAAATACAAGTTCTGTAGTTTGCTTTTTTCATACCCTAATGTGTCACAAGTATGCTAAAATCGCTTTACTGCATTAACTGCTATAACTCAAGAAAGAAAAACAAATTACAAGGTGAAAAGATTATCATTTATCCCACATATTCAACAGATAATGAAACGAGGAAGTCATCCAAACAAAAACAATACCTTGTCATGGTCTGGATGGATAGTAATATTACAGAACTGATACTAGAATTGCATGCAAATATCCAAAATGAAAACAGATGGGCATTAGCTATTATGAATGGCAAACAAATAATCTATGCATAATCTGATCATCATGATGGTTTGGGTCCCAATATGTAAGCATTACAGCAGTAAGGTTGCCCATCTCTGGTGCCGGGGCTCATTGTAGCTATCCCAGGGTTGTGGTAATGCAATAACCAGCTGTTTCATGTGAAGACATAAATGTAACAGAGAACAGATTCCTGTCCATGACAGAAGAGGAAGTCACTGACTGACACTTGTCACAGGCTGTGGGTTACATCTGTATATAGGGTGCCCCAGGCAAGGCACACCTGGGCACCACAATAAATTCCCACACTCCAATACTCCTCTCACCTTGTCCCCTGCTCCCGGGCCGCACAGCTCGGGTGTGCCGTTCATATCGTCCCCCGGGTGCAGTTCCGCCCCAATCTCAGGTGTCTCAGCCCCAGGCGCACTAATGCAGCATGCACTTCATAGCAATGACAGCCGGCGACACTTCCTACTCCTCCAGGTGACCCCGGGATCAGAGAGCGACCACAACACACAACCTCCTCCTTCTCCCGGATTCACCTTCCCGTCATGCACCGCGGCCAGCCGTGGAAGGTGGAGGAACAGCCCGCTGCGCAGGCGATGGCGGAAGTGGAGCCGCAGTGAGGGCGGAAGAGTCGGACGTGTCAGGAGCTGCTGCCCGTATTGGTGCCACTTCCTGGTGACGAATGCAAGCACCGTGACACAAGCATAGAGGCAGCACGAGCCAAACGGTGAAACTCCCGCAGCTCGGCTATGGCGCGCTGAGCTGCGTGTCACATGATACAGCGCTGGTGGGGTTTGAAGCAGTAACAGCAGCCGGCCGGACCGTGTGATGTGTACAGATGTGGCGCAATATCCGATTCGGCTGCTGTGGTTGATCCTGGGCCGGAAGTGACGCACTGGTAAGGCCGGTGTGATGGCTGGAGACGGCGGAGTCTGGGTTTGCTGACAGGCGACAGAGCTGCGTGTATGGCGACAATGTGGTAAGACGCCGAGGGCATTACGCTGTCACTCCATCTATTAGAGGCCATTTACCGGACTAATAGCAAGGCTTGTTAGGGGATTTCCAGAGAGTGTAAAAGCTAATGCCTCTGTGTGACAGGGCATGCTGATACATGTAGTCCTACCAGTGCTGGAGAGCTACACGGTGTCACTTTCTCTTATAGGTATAGCTTATAATAGTGATGGCGGGAGGGGAAAGTGTTAAACTACTTAATACAGCAGTCCTGCAACATAATGATTGGCTGCTGTGTAGCTTTTGTGACCCTTAGACCCCTTTATGAATAATATTCATTTTGGCTTTAAAAGTCTGTGCAGAGGATAATGTACGTCCTGTAGTCTGACCAGTGGTTAATCTTCTAACATTAGCGAAATGGTTAAAATATAATATATTCATCCAGTGACAGTGTTTTGTGTGAGTATATTTGGCAGCTTTTGTGGCAGTTAAATAATTAATCTTTGGATTAATTATCAAAAAAATAACCTTGGACAAAATTTATACCAGTCAAAAGTTTTCTATTTGGATTAGCATTATCTATTTATAACATTCTCACTGGTTCTAAGTTCCTCATTAAAATCTGTGTGTGTATATATATATATATATATATATATATATATATATCTATCCTATCTTACCTTCCCCATATCCTTCCCTGTGTCTCCTGTTTGTTAACCCAAGGGGTGGCTAAACCCAGGCCTCAAGCACCACCAACAGTGCATGTTTTCCATGTCTACTCAGATAGTCAGAGCTGAGATCATCACTACCACCTGTAGATCTTTAATAATGTTTCAGTCAGTAATGAACACGCCTGTGCCCCAGCAAGGAGACCTGGAAAACATGCACTGTTGGTGGTGCTTGAGGCCCTGTTTTGGCTACCCCTAGTTTACCCCCTCCCACTTCCTCGTCCCTCCTGCCATCACTCATCACCCCTCTACTTTATCCTCATTAATTCTCACCTTTTCTTTCTACTGTCTATCTTTCCGCTTATTCATCTGCTCCAACACTCATTTCCTGCTTCTTTATTTTTACTACATATTGTTCTGCTGTTTTTGTACTGTCTGTCTGCATTGTACTTTTATTGTATTCCTTATTTTACGAATTTGTTAATTATTGAATATGTAGTTATTGTCTTACCTATTTAACATACATGGCACAGCGGACACCATGTGGCGCCTTTAAAAAAATAAAGGTTAATAATAATATATGTTTGGGTGTGTGTAAATCTCAAGTATAATATAGCTTGTATTTTAAGTTTATTGATCCGTTATCTCAAGTTAATGATACAAACAAGGATAGTGTTGTATGATTGATAGACTTAGTTACACAAACTGATTTTTAGCGACCAATATTTTGTGGATTGCTTTGTATGTTTATTGATTATTTTCTTTTATTTAGGCCACTTGAATATCATACAGGTATTTTAAGAAGATAAAGTTAATGCTTGGTGAGTGTGAAAATCTGTTTCCTCAAATGAATTGTATTTTTTATAGTAGAGCTTAAAATTTCATAAAATAAGCACTGGGACAAAAATATGGAAAATGTCCTTTAAAAATATGTGTATTCCTCTCATGTTTTGCTTCTGGGGTGACTTGCAAGACAGACATGTTGTAATGCTAACCTGTCATGAGATGAAAGTGTGATCATATCTTGTAAGACTGTTCTAGGACTGACAGTCTGTCAGAGTGCTTCTGATTCACTGCCAGACTGTCTCTCACTAGTGATTTCATACCTGATTCACACTTAAGAAGCTTCAGGAAATAAGAAATGAGCTACAACACGTGTAGTGGCCCTTTTATGCAATCTATGTACTATTTATGTGCTTATATTGTCCACGTGTAGTCTTTAAAGTCCGCACATAGAATCTTAGGCAGGAGGAGGCGTGCCAAGGAGGTGGGTGGTGGGGAGGAATGTAGATTAGCCAGGGAGGTTGGAGAGAGCCATTCTCCAATGCGTAGTTTCTTTCTTAGCCAAAGGTAGTACAAATGTATAACCATAAAAATAGCATTGTAAAGTCATGCTTTATTTTAGAGAGATTTATGTTAAGGTTGCTTATATGTATAATTTTGAGTACAATTTTTATTATCACATGAAAGGGAGACACACACATACAGGCACCATGTGCTATTGATATTCAACAATCATTTTTTTTTTTCTTAAGAAAGAACAAGCTTTATTTGCAATATACAATCGTTTTTTGTTTGTTTTAATACAACAATGAAACAGCTGTGACACCACTGTAATTACAAGACCCAGGGAGGAGGTGGCTCTGCTACAGGGATGTTTTACATGCACAAATACACACACACACATGCACATCCCATTAATTGAAGATGCGCCCACATGGATATCGAACAGAATGCTAGTTGCAAATGTAATAGTAATCTAAATAGTGAATGACTCTTCCAAATTGCAAAATACTTCTCCTAATATTTAACTTTAAACACATATTTATTATTGTTTATATAAAGTTTGCGTTGCTTTACAATTGGAAACATAGTAGTAAAACATCAATGACGATTAACTCCTAATGATGGAAGACCTGCAAATCTATGAAAAATATGTATCTCCCGTGACTTTAGAACTTAGACCTATGGTAGAAGCAGAGGAGAGATACAGAGCAAGGAGCATTAAGGAACTTAACCTCCTATAGAAAGCTTTCTATTGAAGTCCTCTAGGGCATTAAAAGCAAAAATCTAATGAATGCGGGTCGGCGATTGGGAGGGTTAATGCGATCGTCTCCATGGCAATGATGGCATTATAAATAAGGAACTCTTCGTTTTCATATGATAAAGCCCTTTTTCACACGAAAACGGGCTGTATCATATGAAAACGATGTTTGTAAATTGAGCCCTAAATGATGATAGATTTCCCAACCCTCTCACCCTTGTACTGTTGAGATAATATTCCTTTGACTATTTGTCAGATTTATCGTGTAATTTAAACAATTGCTTAGGTATTTAACATCACGTGGTGTATTTGTCCTAAAGACGAGTATTGTTTTGTTCAGTTTAATCAGTTATTCCTTTTTCTACCCTTTTCAGCATTGCCTGCCTGTGGATCATAACCTTTGTTTACGTGATAGACTGTACCATGAGAATGACCGGTCAGTTCCGCAGCTATGTATGGGATCCAGTGCTGATCATTTCCCAGATAGCACTTATGCAGTGCATCTTCTACAGCTCGCTGGGGCTCTGGATTGCGTTACTAAACCTGTTGATTCACTTCAGTCCTTCTCTAGACCAGATATTTAATTATGAGCTTTTGGGATTTTCTTCTGTACATGGGAGAGTCACCATGATGGCTTTTATCTTAAACTCTTTAACTTGTGCTCTGGGCCTACTGTACTTTATACGCCGAGGAAAGCAGTGCCTAGATTTCACTGTAACAGTGCACCTTTTTCATCTGTTTGGATGTTGGATTTTTAATTCCCATTTCCCAAGCACAATCACTTGGTGGTTGCTGATCGTGGTATGCATTAGTTTAATGGCAGTGACAGGGGAGTATCTCTGCCTGCGGACTGAACTCAACGAGATCCCCCTCAGCTCAGCACCAAAATCAAATGTGTAGACTTTTTAAAGCCAGCATACCTCTCAGATGTTTCTAACGCTTCAGTATTTATCCTCCTCACTGTTAGATTTGCTAATGGTTTCTGGAGTTTGGTTATTATGAATACTAGAGTAACACCTCTAGAGAACAGAACAACTAATATACAAACTGTAAACAAGTGTGACTGCATCATCTTAAGCATTCAAAAGTTTCATTACTCTTGTAACTCTTATATCACACTCAATGGCTAATGACACCGTAGGATTGCTAGTGAGGTAATGAACATTTCTGAAGATTAAGCTTTAATTATGGCTCAGCTACAGTGCTTGTGAATGAAATAAAGTTACTGCAAAATGTGAAAACGCATCTGATCTGATGCAGAAACAATGCACGGGTGTATTGAAGCATCTTTTTTTTTTTTTTTTTAGTTATCATTCCCAAATGGAACCTAGCCTCAAAATTTCCTTACCATTTTATCATTGTCTGTATTAATAAAATCATTATTTACTGTTAGAAAAGTTCTGAGTAGAACTAGTTTAATCTAACATGCATGTTCATAGAACCTCCAGCCCTCTATCTACAGATGTGAGCTGAAAGAAGGCTTCCGGATTGGAATAAATCTTTTATCATGCGCCCATTTGTTAGCAGAATTATAATTTTACATAGTACTGGTTTATAAAATGAGCCTATGTGTTATTAATGTGCTTGTTTGGGGTGTACCCCCTGACCTTGTTATCTGTACTTGTGAAATTATCATCATTAACGTTAGTATTCTGTTTACTTTTGTTACATTTCTATCTGAAGTGCTGTTAGGGGTTTTGCATGAAATGCTCCAAAAAAAAAAAAATCCATTTTCCTTTGGGGTTTTGCTAAATATATCTGCCTCCAAACAAGCATAGTTTTTGGCCACATTTTTCCCTCAAAAAATATAAAATCTGTGTTTTGGATTCTTTGTCCAGAAATGTTTGATGAACACATACACACATCATTCTCCTGTACAGAAAAGATACCTGACATGACTATGAATGGACTTTTTAACACTGCATTGTTTTCTTTCCTTATGCAGGCAAACCACGATTGTCATTTTGCTTGTTACTGTAAAGAAGTCTGTTGTAGAAATCCTTTTACAGTTAGATGTTCTATAATAAAATGGTATAAATGCTAGGTTCCTCGCTTTCTCTTTCCATTTCCATATAAGGAAAACCATCTGACATGGTGTCAATAACCCGAATATGCAGGGAAGCGTTTGTTTCTATCAGTGTTGTGCTATTTACATTGTGCATTTCATGTATAAAGTGCTTACTAATCTTGCATTAACCTTTTTTCACATTTTGGGAATCCTATCAACGCAAATTTTGGTGGGTCTGGGACAGAGGGTTGTAATCGCACATGCCCTTGTCTTAATAAATTTTGTGTGTCTTGTTTTGGTGATGCTTTAATCTGGGTTACAGTCACAACATCGACAGTAATACAGCCAACACCATTAGATAACCGTTTAATCATTGCTATTATGTCTGCAGGGGTGACGTGTATGTCCCTATAACTCTGCTATCAATTTAATTTATGCTATCAATTAAAAATAAATTCTGTACCTGTTCCCTGCTTTACTCTCCTGTCCGCTCCCTCAGCTCTGTTTTCTTTTTCTGTGCCTTATTCTCCTGATGTCGCTGGGGCTGAGTCCTGACGAGTACTGCTTAAGATGCATCTATCAGAGGTGAGTCTTGTTTCTTATTAAGTGGTTAGGATTATTATACCAAACCCAGTAAGTGTTAGCAGTAGAATATTCTTTCTGATAGGGGTCACATAATTCAGTTTCTGTTCACCAGATATCTTACCAGTGTGTACTGTCCAAAGATGCTCAAAAATCTTTTGAAACCGTAATCTGTGCATTTTGCTAACATATAAAAGCATTTGCATAGGGAATGCAATGTGCGTTTATTCTTAATCTCCAAGTTCTCTTCCTTGCCCATTTTAATTAAGTATAAAAATACTTGTTTTTAAATAAAAAATGCTGAAAAGGAATATATGTTATTAATAACAAAGGACCGGATTCAGAAATAGTAACAGTGACCTTACCACTGGAGGGCGCATGCTCCCTCCAGATGTTACGCTAGGGTTACTATAGTAACCCTAGCGTATAAACAATCGGATGGAACTTTGTTCCGTCCGAGCCCATTTCAGAGGAGCGGACGGGGGAAGCATGCTAGGTGTACAGTGTGGGAGGGGGCTCCCACACTGCAGCGGATCAACGGTAGATTTAATGCAGGCTTATGGCAGCGTAAGCTGCCATAAAGCCCGCACGATGAAGGGGAGTGATGGGGGTGTGCACTCCCCTCTGTCTCGCGTACTTACAGACCCCGGGTCTTTTTCCAGTCCAATAATATTTTCATCAAATTTTTTTTGTTAAAGTTGTAAGCTTTGGTTCTAAATATTTAAATATGAATTGCTCTTAATAGAATGACATTAAAATGAGCAAGAGTTCAGAAGTAACATTGAATGGTAAATGAATAAATGTGAAATACTAGTTTTTAGAGAAGTATTTCTCTCTTTGTGAGGCGATTCCTTCGGTTCAGCCATCCGGCTGCAAAAATCAACGTGATTGCTTATCCAGAAGCAATTCCAAAAATTGTAGGCATACACCTCTGTATAAAACTTGAAGGAATCTTCTGTACCGCCTTTATGCAGTTATCCGTTCAATTCACAGAACAATTCTTGATACATAAAGGCTAATTACAATCTACATCTGGTTAGTGATTTTTTTTTTTAGCTCGGTCACAGGAACTTTTGGCACTCCAGACATTTAAAATCACAATTCCAATATACTCCAACAGCATAAGCATTGCTCTTATATGGCAGAGCGTGGTGGGCCATGTAGGGGCTGATTTAGAGTTTGGGAGTGAGAGAAAAAAAGGTGTAAGTGTACAGCTCGGCTAAACCATTTTTCAAAGTAAGTGAAGCTTATTCATTTCAAATCTTTTGCATGCAGGGAAAATACTTTACTTTTACACATAGAGCTCACATACTGCACAGCTTTGTGTTAATTCCATAAAATAGAGTTGAGCTAAGAAACTTCACCCCTTAATTCTAATTCTAGTTTTGCAATTTATATTTGCCTCCCCTTGCAGTTCAACATGGTATTGCTCAGGTCTACACTTGCACCTAAAAAAAACGAGAGTATCATGATGTCGGCACTCCAAGTAGCTATGGGGTATTGTTTGCCTGCGAGCTGCTTTTGTAAAAACGGCAGTATATATCTGTATAGAGAAAGCACAGCAGGGGCCAGAATTACTAAGCTGTGGGTTTGGAAAAGTGGAGATGTTGCCCATAGCAACCAATCAGATTCTCAATCTCATTTAACTATTGCATACTAGAGAATGTCAGCTAGAATCTGATTGGTTGCTTTGGGCAATATCTCTACTTTTCCAAACCCGTAGCCTAGTAAATCTGGCCCCAGGACTGTCTTTAGTTTAAAGCATTTTGCTTATTGTGCAAAAAGGAGACCCGATCCTGACTTTCTTCGTGTGAGGGGGTGGGGGGGGCAAGTTATATATAATGCTGTGCGCACTATTTTCCTTTCTTATTGAAATGGAGAGGGTGAGAACAGCGCTGCTCAAAGTAACTGGACCCTCAAGCTGCCACTGCGGTATTTGAGGGGATTCCCCAACCCCTAGGTATGGACCAAAAAGACAAGTGTGTAATACTGGGCGCTTCAGGGGTAGTGTTAAGAGAAGTTTAATGTGACAGTAAGGTATTAAAAGACAAGCATAACATAGTAGCAAACTTGCAAAAAACAAACAAATCAAAACACAACAAAACAAAATAAAAAAAAACATAAACTAAAAGACACAACAAAGGCAATGATGGAGTTCAACCGTGTAGACACAGCAACATGTGACTGTATCAGTGGATCACAGGTATCTGTATATCACGTGACCCAAGAGCTGGTTTAGGTAGGCAACGTTTGTCTGATCCAGTATTGGAATCTGACCGGTACGCACTGTGTGTTTGTTTGAGACGAGGTTCCTGGTACGGCCGTAGCCAGACTGTCTTTAATTTAAAGCATTTTGCTTATTGTGCAAAAAGGAGACCCGACCCTGACTTTCTGTCTTATTGAAATGGAGAGGGTGAGAACAGCGCTGCTCAAAGTAACTGGACCCTCAAGCTGCCACTGCGGTATTAGAGGGGATTCCCCAACCCCTAGATATGGACCAAAAAGACAAGTGTGTAATACCGGGAGCTTCAGGGGTAGTGTTAAGAGAAATTTAATGTGACGGTAAGGTATTAAAAGACAAGCATAGCATAGTAGCAAACTTGCAAAAAACAAACAAATGAAAACAAAATAAAAAAAACAAACTAAAAGACACAGAACAAAAACAAAGGCAATGATGAGAACGTTAACGGGTTCAACCGTGTAGACACAGCAACATGCGACTGTGTCAGTGGATCACAGGTATCTGTATATCACATGTGACCCAAGAGCCGGTTTAGGTAGGCAACGTTTGTCTAATCCAGTATTGGAATCTGACCGGTATGCACTGTTTGTTTGCGACGAAGTTCCTGGAACGGCTGTTCTTAGCGTCTCGAGCGTCACTAGCAACATTCCAGGGACTGCTCCCATACGGTCAGACGCCAGGAGACTTTCCTGGTGCAGCATCCCTAGCAACACGTGCGGAACCGCGATCCTTCTACCGAGACCACTTTTTCAAGCCGGGCCACCGCTGAGTCGAGGGCATCGTGGAGATACCATTGACGCCTTGCACAACGGAAGATCCAGGCGAGGAAAGTCCAGACCTTTAACACTTACCTCTCAGCTACAGCAGAATTCCCAAGGCAATTCGAGTTCCAGAGAACTAGGACCGGACCTGCAGGAGTACAGCAGGAGGAAAAGATCACTACTTACGGAACCCAGAGGTTCTGGGATAGATCGCTCTACACGCGACTTCGACTTCCCAGCATCCAGGTGACACACCAGGATCCGTGATCTCCATCTCATATCCACAAGGTATGCGCATACCCCACAACACCACATCGGTTACTTGAACTAACGTTGGAGACTCTTTCTGGCTACGGCCGTACCAGGAACCTCGTCTCAAACAAACACACAGTGCATACTGGATTCCAATACTGGATCAGACAAACGTTGCCTACCTAAACCGGCTCTTGGGTCACGTGATATACAGATACCTGTGATCCACTGATACAGTCACATGTTGCTGTGTCTACACGGTTGAACTCCATCATTGCCTTTGTTTTTGTTCTGTGTCTTTTAGTTTATGTTTTTTTTGTTTTGTTGTGTTTTGATTTGTTTGTTTTTTGCTAGTTTGCTACTATGTTATGCTTGTCTTTTAATACCTTAGTGTCACATTAAATTTCTCTTAACACTACCCCTGAAGCGCCCGGTATTACACACTTGTCCTTTCTTACTGAGCATACTGTGAATGGTATAAGAGGCACCTTGAACGATGCTTTGAAGTTTTATGCTGATTCTTTTGAAGTGAACTGATTAGCTTGATGTTCTTTTGAGCTGCAGCCATGTTCAGTTTGATGGGCTGGTTGTTTTTCATATACCCATGCATGCACTGGGTGAAAAATGGTGTCTTATTGAAATAACATGGTTTGGCAAATTCAGGAATAAAATAATATAAGTAAGACCCTTACCTTTAAATAATGAAGATAAGCAAACAAGATAAAAATCATAAATAACAATGATAATTTGTACCATATCTAAATGTGCATTTCTTCCCATATACTGCAGAGGGAAGTGTTCTATCATATAACCAAATGGCCAGCACCGCACAGCACATTCAGCAATACAGTGTATGTGCATGTCATAAAAAAATAGGTATTATCTCATCCAAAGTGATCCATATTTACCAAGCATTGATCACCATGGAAATGCTGAGGGTTTTTCTGTTGATTTTTGTGTGCTCTAATTTTTTTCTTGTTTACACTGTAACCTCCTGCATGCAGAGTGGATCCGTGCCCTGCACTCTACAGTAAATATTCTGCATTCAGCTCAGTCCATGCGGAATTTAGGATTGTGCGTATGAATGGTGGGTGGCCAGCCGCCCTTGTGGAGGCTGCTTTCGGTATTGGGAAAACATCATCGGGCGATTGCGATCCGCTGCTGGAACCGGATTCAGAGTAGCGCAAAAGGCGCAAGGAAGTCGTATTGCTGATGGAGTTTAGTGTATCCGCCAGCATACAATTCCGTGTGGAAAAAGGGGTTTTCCTGAATATTTAAATGAAAAAAGCTCAGCTTTTCTCATTTAAATATTACATGCACGGCAGTCCGGTGGCTGCTTGACAAGCCCTACGCTTCCACCATCTTAGGGGTGGTGTAAGTGTAGGGTCAGCTCACCGGAGGTGTAAAAAAAAAAAAAAAGTTATTTTGTTAAAAATAAACCCCTCCCCTGGCCTGCCCGCCGCCGCCGCAACCTATGTTAAAAAAAAAAAGAAAGAAAGTACAGGCCGACGGCATGCTGCCACAAGTAAAACTACAAGCGCAAGCATGCCCATGAATAACAAGGCATGCTTGCGCTAGTAGAACTACTATCGGCAGTATGCCCTGCCAGCCACGGCCCGCTGCGCTGTAAAAATTGCCCACAGCATAATCCAGTAACCATAGCGTGCACAATAAACCAAAATATCTAGTGTACCCCGCAAAAAACATTAACCAATGCATCCCACATAATCAAAAATATCAACTGTACCCCGCAAAAGATGGTAACGAGTACATACCACGTTAATGAATATATCAACTGTACCCCGCAAAAGGCAGTAACCAGTACATACCACATTAATGAATATATCAACTGTACCCCGCAAAAGACAGTAACCAGTACATACCACAATAATGAATATATCAACTGTACCCCGCAAAAGACAGTAACCAGTACATACCACAATAATGAATATATCAACTGTACCCCGCAAAAGACAGTAACCAGTACATACCACAATAATGAATATATCAACTGTACCCCGCAAAAGACAGTAACCAGTACATACCACAATAATGAATATATCAACTGTACCCCGCAAAAGACAGTAACCAGTACATACCACAATAATGAATATATCAACTGTACCCCGCAAAAGACAGTAACCAGTACATACCACAATAATGAATATATCAACTGTACCCCGCAAAAGACAGTAACCAGTACATACCACAATAATGAATATATCAACTGTACCCCGCAAAAGACAGTAACCAGTACATACCACAATAATGAATATATCAACTGTACCCCGCAAAAGACAGTAACCAGTACATACCACAATAATGAATATATCAACTGTACCCCGCAAAAGACAGTAACCAGTACATACCACAATAATGAATATATCAACTGTACCCCGCAAAAGACAGTAACCAGTACATACCACAATAATGAATATTCTGCATACTACTCTGAGGTAGCACCCTACGTGCTACTCGGAGTGAGCTATAGGATGCACGAAAGCGCATTCTTGAATAGCCCATAGTCAAATTAGCCTGTGCAACTCTGCATCACACATGCACGTAACTGAATCCGGTCCCTGAAGTATAAGTACTACGCATGCTGAATCTGGTCCAATGTACTGGATCAAAGCAAAATGGTTGTTTTCGAGTCACAAATGACTTCCAAACTAGAGGGTTTCTGCTGGCATTCCAACAGCACCATGGGGCAGAGCGGGAGGGGTAAAGTATGGAGATTGTAGACTGGGGGCATGCTATGTGCCCTCCACTGCATCCAGACTTCTTAGCCATCCCTATTTTCAGTGAGGATGACTCAAAATTCATAAGTAGGGGTCAGGGATCATATATATCCGTCGGGAGGGAGGCGAGGTTGAATCCAGTGATCGATCGGTTTGGCCACAGACTGAAATACAAAAACCTCAAGAACATGGAATATCACTATCAGCAATATAATCAGTGGATAACAATAACAAAACACCCTGTTATTTATGATATTTTTAGAAATTGTCTTTGGAGCTTCGATCTTGTTTACTTGAAATAGAAGACATGTAAAATAACAACCAAAAGACTTTTGCTAATTCTTTAATTGAGCAGTAGCCATGTAATGTGACATCCGCCCCATTTAATCACCTACTAAGTGTTATTACATATTAGCGCTGGATATTGTAATGTTTCAGGAAGTGAACGCCTGAGCTGCTGTATTTGGTTTCAGTGTCAGCTCATTATGATTTCTCACATAACCTGATTTTTTACATATTTGTTTTCAGACCCAACTTTGTTATGACTCCCAACAACAATCTAAAAAAATGAGCAGTTTTCAGATCCAGGTATTTACATAAGATCAATAAACCATTACAGAAATTGAATTAAACATATTCAAAGAATAGGACTGATTTTTTTTTTTCTGTGTATTTAGAAAAATAGCAGCATCGTGATTTCAGCAATTAATATAAAGGATAATAAATCTCTTTTATCCACATCTGCACTGAAACCCATGTGCTGGCAATATTTAATTGTATCCAGCTGGTATAAATGTAGCACTAGCAATGTTTCCCTTCTAAATCTTGTTAGAATATACTGTTACTGAGTATAAATATGTGCTAACAGTTATGGACAGGACTTTTAAAGGTTGAGGGGATACTGGGAACCCTTAAAAATTCAGGTCTACAAATCATTGCTAAACAATTAGGAGCTGATACAGAGCTGTACCTCTGTGTGTTTTTCGCAAGGAAGTGCAGTTGAAAACCTGGGTGCACTGCTGTCAACGTCTGTGTGCTCTGAGCTACAGGGAGCTGTACAATCATTTAAATTTAAAAGGGGGGTGGTTTAGTTCTGCTGCGAGTGCAGGTAGGAACCCAGAGTCCTTGTGTATCCAGCTCAGAGCTGGAGTAAGTGTAACACAGACTGTATATTTATTCAATAAATGGCCCCATTTATATTATCAAATCATCACTACACATACATTATTAAACTGAACCATCTTTTTTTTTTCAACAATAAAATTCACAATTGTGATATGGTCCTTGGCCTCACCTCTTCCATTTATATATACACTTGCACACATTTCATATATTTGAATAAGAAGCGCGGCCTTTTGTTTTCTTGTTACTGTTAGTTTACTTTCGGAGCCTGACCCCTCCCCAATATGGCCGCTGCACACCTTTCAAATGGCAGGAGTTTCTTAACACAGATCTTCGGAGTACACATATAGCAAATAGATAGGGATTCACCTACAGGAGGTGCCTTGACGCTTGGCAGGTGAGCTTAACTCAATATAGCTATATTGTGAACTAAACCTCCTTTTTATGTATTTGCTGACGCATAGTGTTATATAATGTTTGTATGGAGCTCAAAAAATGGCCCCATTTATATTATCAAATCATCACTACACATACATTATTAAACTGAACCATCTTTTCTTTTTCAACAATAAAATTCACAATTGTGATATGGTCCTTGGCCTCACCTCTTCCATTTATATATACACTTGCACACATTTCATATATTTGAATAAGAAGCGCGGCCTTTTGTTTTCTTGTTACTGTTAGTTTACTTTCGGAGCCTGACCCCTCCCCAATATGGCCGCTGCACACCTTTCAAATGGCAGGAGTTTCTTAACACAGATCTTCGGAGTACACATATAGCAAATAGATAGGGATTCACCTACAGGAGGTGCCTTGACGCTTGGCAGGTGAGCTTAACTCAATATAGCTATATTGTGAACTAAACCTCCTTTTTATGTATGTGCTGACGCATAGTGTTATATAATGTTTGTATGGAGCTCCGGACCTGTCTTTTGTTCCTTGTATTTTTTTTTTTTTTTAAAGCCTGATATGTTGCGGATTGCCACTTATTCTAAAAAAAAATTATGTAAGACACTCTTTTTAGAGCTCTAAAGTGATTATAAACTGAAAAAACACACACATTTAATATTCAAACTACTATAGACTGCTGCACCTATACCTCACACCCTCTGCTGCACCTATACCTCACACCCTCTGCTGCATCTACACCTCACACCCTCTGCTGCACCTACACCTCATAGCCTCTGCTACACCTAACCTTCACACCCTCTGCTGCATTTATACCTCACACCAGGGCCAGTGCTAGCATGTCTGGCGCGCTCCTGCAAAAAATAAATTTGCGTCCTTCTCCCATCATGTGTCTCCAGTCCCCCCAGTACTCCTATCATGTGTCTCCAACTACCACCCAGTACTCCCATCATGTTCCTCCAGCCCTCTCCAGTACTCCTATAATGTGCCATAGACATGCAATTACTCAAACACCTGTTTCATAAAGAAAGCTCTTAACCTGCCGCAATATTAAATAAATTCTATGCATATTTTTTACCCAAATTTCTGCCCCACCATTAAAATAATCTTATTTACAATGTTTAAAAAAAATGAATAAATCTTATTACCAAATACTTAACACATTGTCTACAATTAATAACCAGCTTTAATCAGTACATTTATCCCCAAACAGATCAAAATGAAAACAAGAATGTAAAAACCACACCAGCATAATAGAATAGGAAGCCCCCTCCCCATTTATAAGTTTCCTTGTCATGTCCACGTGTTCTTTGGACCATTTAAACTCCCAAAATGATATCCCCCATACCACCATTATTTTTTTTCCTTCTCTTCTCCTAAATAGACTAACACAACCTGTCCTCTATTCACTTCTCTACCTGTGCTTCTCATCACACTTTTCCCCCTTTTCATGCCTCTATCTTCACACCTATTCTCCTCTTCACACTTCATTCTCCTCTTCAAAGCTGACTTTCCCACTTCCTCACTCTGCTTCTTTGCACCTCTTTGAGTCCTTTGTCTTTCTTCACAAGCCCCCTCTCCAGTCCCTTACCTGCATTCTTCAATGCTGGGACTCTCACACAGACAGGGAGCGCGAAGTGCAGTGATGACATCATTGCTCGGCGCTTCTGCAACTCTGCCCCTGCTTGTCAGAAATTCTGCTTTTGGTCATGCAGTCAGATCAGTAGCGCTGGATCTCTGTTCCTCTCAATGATAGTGTAACTGAAAAATACAGTCACACAGTCAGAGAGAAGAACTGTGCTACAGCGCTACAAATCTGCTGCATGACCACAAGCAGGCATTTTTGTCTTGGATGCTCATGACATTTATGTGGGCTGCCAGCGGGGATAGCAGGCGGAGGGGAGCGCCTCTCTGGCTTCTGGCTTGGCGTCCCCCTTCCCCGCTTAACGTGTTCCGCCGGCCCTGCCTCACACCCTCTGCTGCACCTACACCTCACACCCTCTGCTGCACCTACACCTCACACCCTCTGCTGAACCTACACCTCACACCCTCTGCTGCACCTACACATCACACCCTCTGCTGCACCTACACCTCACACCCTCTCCTGCACCTACACCGCACCC
>WWET01002120.1:254895-275694 GCA_011038615.1 Limnodynastes dumerilii
TAAATAAAAGCTGACTCTTAGAAACAGTCAGCAGAGGAGTTCTGGATTGAAACCTTGAGAGTGGACAGATCTGATCCCTGAATACACTGGTAAGAATCTAATGTATTTTTGGCTATTGTAACATATGTTTGATTGTTAAATTGAAGTAAACATGATGTGACTATTATTGGAACACAACCTGCGTCTGTTTTTCCTTATTGTAAAATACGCATCTATTGAACTACATTGCGTATGCTATTATTGGTTCGCATTGCGTGCGTTACTATTAATTCGCATTGCGTGCGAATTTATTTGCGTATTGTTATTATATGCATGTTACGCTATTAGGAAAGAAAATTATCTTTACAGTGTGTAACTTAGGGACGCATGCGTACGTAAAACGACCTTAAGTTTGGATCAGGCCAATTATCTGAGTTGCTGCTGGACATTTGCATGGCTGCTTTTTCTTCAACTTCAGCATTTTGCCAGCAGCTTATTCTTTCTAATTTTTGCAATAAACTCAGAGAAATGTATAAAAAGTTAAGAAAAGTGGATAAAGTGGAAGTGCTAATAACATGTTGCTATAATCTGCTCTCCATCCCCATTTTATTAAAGCGGTTTGTACACAGGTTGGAGAAACCAGTGTGTGAATCCTGTCTACATAAACCTGACATCTGCAGAGAGGATGATATGGATTGGAAGGGGAAAATGAAAAGTACAAATGTCCTTTACATTTTTTCTGCTTATGCTTATCATTCGTTCTTTCATGTTAAACTCCTTTATAACATTTTCAGTCATTTTGTGGCTTTCAGGCAATCATTAGGTAAATAAATAACTGTAAAAAGAGGTCGAAGGTGTAATGCTACAGAATTTAGCTATTTAGTTATAAATGTTTAAGCAGCAGCTGCAGTACTTGGGTCTGGTATGAAACTTTGACAGTCAAAATGTCAAAAGTTTGTTTGTAGCATCGGCAAACAGTTTGATCTGTCAACATTTTGACTGTCAACATAACAACCGGCAAGACATTACCCCAGGTTCTCCATGTCTGGCTGTGGGCTGTAAAAATAGTTGACCATTAAATCTAACAGAGGGAATGGAGGGAATGTGCACTAATAAGAAGCTTGCTGTCATCTTATTCCTCTTCTCATTCATCATCTTCTTCTGCTCCAAGAGTTGTGAACTAGAAGAGTAGAAGTAGTACAGAGTAGATCCCTACTTCTAGGTCAGCCAGTAACCATCAGAGGATCTCCACTGTAGAGTCAATCTTTCTAGAGCGCTTTGTGACATTATGACATCACTGCATAGTCACAATAGCCAAACTGTTCACCATCGCTATATGTCACATGACCTACCTGTTAACAATAACTGGAATGCTGCATGACAGGCCAGCTCAGGATCACGAGATGGTCGCAAAGACCTTCCTTCTCATTAACACTCAATGAACACTATGGGCTAGATTTAAACTGTGGAAAAAGAAAAATGGAGATGATGCCTATAGCAACCAATTAGATTCTAGATCTCACTTTCCTATTGCTATGGGCAACATCTCCACTTTTCCTTTTCCATAGCTTAGTAAATCAAGCACCGTGGCTCATATTATTGAATCTATAGAAACCATAAGCTTCCTGGCCTCTCTTTACAGCCTCCAAATTCCCAAAAGAAGGCCTGGCCATCCAGCCAGAGTTCGATCCAACTTCTGTTCCAATATGTGTACTTAGATTGTCTCTGACAATTTCTCCTTTTTAAAATAGTCAGTCTCAGTCTCTCAAGACTAAAGTTGGCATTAGAAATGGAATCCCACCATCCTAACTGGGATCCATCCTATTTATCCTCTGGTTATATCCTCAACCAAAGAGGTATAATGACTTGTGTAGAGTGATGAACAGTAATTATCACAGTAATGCACTCAACCACTACACAGTCAGATGGTCCACTTCCAATCAAGCAGAGATGCCAGGTCCAAAGTTCTAGTCACCATGGAGCCTGGAACCCTGGACTTGTTGAGCCTTGCACTAGGACATGGTCTGTAATCGATGGGAGTCCCCACATAGAAGGAAGTTAACGAGAAATATGGACAGCCGCAAGTTCCTTTTTGGCTGTCCCTATTTCGAATACCCATTCATTTTAGAATTTTTTTTGGAGAATGGGTGAGTATCGGCATGCTCATCAATTCATTTTTGGAAATGTGCCACTGCCGCAGGATCCGACACTTCACCGGGCCACTGAAAAGGTGAGAAACCTCTTCAAGGTTACACTGTTAAGGTCAGGCTGCAGGGAAGGGAGGGTTAGAGTAAGAGAAGTGGAGGTTTAGGGTCAGAATTAGGGGAAGGGTAGGGGTTAGTTTTAACACTTACCTTTCGTTGTTCCGAATATTGATTGCTATGTCTCATCAAGGCATAAGAAATCGATATCCCACAGGAGAGAAGAGGAGAGGAGAGGAGAGGGGAGGAGAGGAGAGCGTACCTTGTTATTGATCTAAAGAATGTTTTATAATACCCTTTGCATGCACATCAATAGTAAATGTGCTGGTGTGTCTTGTAAAGCTCAGCCTGGTGTATCACTGCATCATTTGTTTGTGCCTGTGGCCCTAAATAAGGGGGTGGAGAGTTCTTAGTGCCCCTCTGATTCCAGAACATTATCCCGTTAAGATCCCATGGCACATATAGCTATATATAGCTTCAAACATTCAATATATATATATATATATATATATATATATATAACATCTTCTTCTTACTTTATCTTTCCTTTTTCTCTCTTTTCACTTGATCATCAGGCAGCTCCTCGTGACACACAGGCATTACAAGGCACAAGAGGTGTAATAGAACACGAGGGCATGGATATAAACTGGAGGGTGGAAGATTCAGAGGAAATGTGCGGAAAAATTACTTCACTGAAAGGGTGATAGATAAGTGGAATAACCTCCCATCTGAGGTGGTTGAGGATAACACAGTAGAACAGATTAAACATGCTTGGGATAAATATAAGGATATCCTAAATCTCAAACCAAACTGAGGGTAAATAGGGTCAGTAAATAAACAACTGGGCAGACTGGATGAGCCATGTGGCTCTTATCTGCCGTCACTTTCTATGTTTCTCATGTCCCTATCAGTCTGTGTGTTACAAGAGCTTCCATCAGGCTCTTGTATTAGAAGCTGCTTTGACTGGATGTGTTTTAGCCATTCCGATGCTCTGTTTTCTGATAGAGAACATACTGGCAGTGGAATACCGGCAGCGTTCATTCATCAGCAACCGCGACTCCTGTCTTCTCGACATGTTTGATCGGCTTTACAGTCACCCAAACCCTAATTCCAAACTCTAATTCCTAACCACTGGGGTTATAAAAATATCAATTTTCAGCAGTCTAGCTGTTCCAAAATATTTTTTTTTCTAAATGCAACTCCTGTCTACCGTAATTCAAACTTGTGATTGTCGGAACATCAACAACATAGCGCACAGAGCGTGACTACGTGTCCATTCTGGCTCATGGTGCTCACGTGCATTCAGGATGCTCATTTACTCCCTGCACTTTCCGACAGCTTCCGATGCAATGGTCAGATCAGATGACAGGTTAGAAAAAGAAGCCTGCCCACCAGCCCGCTATTAAAGCAGGTCCGCGGTGCCACGTCCCTACGTGGCCTCACCAATGACTTCACATAGGAGCAGGGACCCGCGGCTGTTTCCCAGACCTCGCATTTTCTGACCGCGGCCCTGCAGACAGTGCATCTACTTTCATGTCTCACCTTGGATTGATGCCTGTCTATATATGTATATGACCTCTGCCCTCAGATTACTATATGACTGTAACTTAACTTTGATAAACAGCTAAAATAATAGAAATATTGTCAGTGTTTAAATATATGTGAAAATAAATATAGATACTTCATACAAGCCTCCATTTTTTATATTACTGACAATCAATATAAATAAACTGTGGCTTCATAATGGGGAAACATGTAGGCAGACTGACAAAGATACAGGGTGGGTAATTCCTCAAGTGGGTTGATAGAAGAGGGGTGATTAAGACATGGGACCGGCTACAGACTCGCGCACCCCACTTACACACGCAAAGGGCCTAAACTAGAGCTACGCTTCCAATCCTTTGTACGTAGTTACGCTGTTGATACTAGCCTGGTATGTACGTTCAGAGTTAAGTGGCAAAACATACATACATGCGCAGTACATACAAAAAAGCGTTGTTATGTCAGTGGCTAGCGTACTTAGTTCTGGATCTACCCCATAGTGCATAAGTGGGGTGTTTTGTGTGGAGGGTGCATGTGCCCTCCAGATGTTACGTGCGTCTCACACATGTACCTTCTGTTGCAAGGAACTTATTTCCGTACGATAGAAAACCCCGTAAGGAACTGTGCATCCCCTCCGCACACCAAGATCCGCTGACCGCAGGTGTGACTTAAGGCTGCCTTATTGCAGCAAAACTCACACTATTTACGAACGAGAAAGGGGAGCGGCAGGGAGAGTACACGCCCCTCTCTCGTGCGGACAGGCAGACCCCCGCACATACTTTCCGTATGCGGGGGTATGGATCCGGTACATGGTTATATCTGATGTTCTACCAGTGCACCTGCAACAGAATCAAGTCGACAGCAGTGTAAATATCTCATGAGGGTGGGGCTGAGTTTAGTCAATTAAGATAAAGTGTTATGTCACAGAGCTACAATCAAATACAACATCTAGGTCCGGATTTAGTTACGTTTTCTTTGTCTTAACTATGTACCATTTCTGTACGTAGATTGCGTAAATAAGCTACTAGGCATGCGTAGTAGCTCAATTCTTAAAACATACGTAAGATGAAAACTACGTAACTGTGAATCCGGACCCTGATGACTAGTATCTTTCCAGCATTCCAGATATATTTCCAATGACCTTTATATACTGCAGAACCCCACTGACCACCACCTTTACTGAGATTTATAGCACCAAACACAGGGATCATCCTATTTATCACCGCTCATCCCAGAGAGCATCCTAAATCGCTTTGTGTATTTGGCAATAGAATGGTATTGAATGTTCTACATATTACCAGCCTCAGTTTCCTTTTTTTTTTTGTTTCATTTTATTTTTCAGAATAGATTTTTTTCCTGTGGAATCACAGTCTCAAAGTGTTAACAAGTTACAAAATGGTGACATTGTCTTAATACCTGTGTGTCAATACAAAAATGTAAAAAGCATGTAACTCACATTCCATACCCATAATTAACCTATCTAGCTAAGAATATCCAAAATATCTAAAAAATAGTTTAAAGTAAATGAGATGTTCGATGAGCAATTCTTTACTCAAAAGCACATTTGTACATTCAAAGTGTTTAGTATTTTATCTATTAAAAAAAAATAACAAGAAAAGAAAAGAAAAAATATTGCTGTAGGCTCTACTGCTACGTACAATGGATAAATAAGCCACAATGGACGCTTCATAAAACTGTAGACAAAATACTGTGCAAACAATCTACATTCTATGCAAATACCCTGACTCAATATAGAGATATATAAATAGATTATTGTGCTATGCTAATTGACTTCAGTGCAGCAACAATGTCTTCACACAAACCATTACTTTTATTTAAATGAATGCTGATTTTTAGCACTTTTCATATAAAAGAATGTAATGCACTACATCTAACCATTCAATGGAAAGTAATACGCTTGCCGTGCCAATGAGAATGACCCATGGCAGCCGAAAGAATAAATAGTTGGCTCTTTTAAACAACGTTAAAACATGGAATAATGACGAGTAAAAAGTGGGCAGTACTTTTACTAGCCAATCAATAAGGGGTTATGGCTTGTTTTCAGTCGAAAAGTAATGCACATCAACAAGATTAGGTAGTATGGTGTTTTGTAGCAACAAAACTACATATATTAATTAAAATAAATTGGATTTGCCATTGTACAAATTATTTAATTCCAATAACCTAAGGCCAGATCTATCTCTAATACCGATCGGAGACTTACGTGTGCTATGTCTCCTATCAGTCTGTACGGCGCATGCGCATTATAATGAATTCTGCATCAGGACAACACCGTCTGATGCTGTGTTCCGTGCGGAATTCGCTATCCGCATGCTGGCAGGACCACGCACCATACGTATGAGACACGCGTGGTGCGAGGGTAGAGGCATGCAAATCCTACAGTCTAGACATGGCTAAACCCAGTAATCCGCACACATTCCTGCGCGAAGATAGTAAATCCCATATGTGAGCTTCTGCAATGGAGGCTAACGCACGGAATCTGCTTCTAGTTCTGGATCCGATCCTGAGTTACCAAAACGGTATATGGTTCCTCCACCTAGAGGGAAGACAGTATGCAATCTGAACCAGTATTTGTAACAATGCATTGTATTAAAGGCATATCAGCCAGTGCCATCATGTGATCCAGAGTCATTTATTGGCTGCATCCTTATCTTGCCAAAGGTCTTCCTACATTGGACCATATTCACAGCGAAGAATGAGTCAGGTGCGGACAGAACCGCACTAAACTCACTCGTGCAGCCCCTAACACGGCCCCTGTTTTTAGATACCTTATGGCACTTAGGAGTGCCATAGGGCTACCTTATCTTACTGTGCGTGGTTTCCTTCTTAATCTAACTATACGTAGATTGTGTAAATGTACTACTGCGCATGGACAGTAGATACATTCGGAAAATTACGCACCAAAGAAGCCGGAGCTTCATACGTGTGTATACAGTCCATTGTGTCTAAGAAAGAGGTGCACTATAAACGGTTGCTTGGTTTGTCTTGAAGGCTGTTCTATGCTATAGATCAGTGTTGGCTAACCTGTGACACTCCAGGTGTTGTGAAACGACAATTCCCATCATGCTCTGTCAGGTATCGGCTATACTTTTGCAGTTAAGGCATATTGGGACTCGTAGTTTCACAACACCTGGAGTGTCACAGGTTAGCCAACACTGCTATACATGGTAGGTATACTTTATGCTCTGTTACTTATTGTCTCTGTCCTGTGTGAAGACAATGCAGTCTTTCTGGGCACTTGGTGTCACTGAAAGCTCTTGGAACCTCAGTGGTCACCTGATAAACTGCATTGTGTTGACATTTAAATCCCAAAGGTTTTCCTCCCCTTTAAACAATCTACATTTAAATGATTGATGCAATTGTTGTTAGAAAGACCAGCAATCAGGCAAGTAATCGCTCATCTAGTCATAGGAGGAGGATCTATTAAGGCAGCATTTCCCAATCTCAGCCCTCAGGGAGCACTAGCAGTGCATGTTTTCAAGGTTTCCTTGCTGGAGCACAGGTGTGTTCATTACTGATTGACATATGTTAAACGATCCACAGGTGATTCTATCTATGTCACTTGTGATTCTGTCAGGAGACATTATATTAGTCTTGGTAAACTGTTAGTGCTCCCTTAAGGACTGAGGTTCTATACATAATGGGACTTTAGACAGCTAAACAGCAGAGTACACAAAAGAGAAATGATAACTTTAGTGTGTGTGTATATACATATACATCCATACATCCATACATACACACTAAGGCCTGCTACGGAAACAGTGATTACAGGAAGTACATTAAATGATGTAGTGTATCTTCACCCTAAGAAAGAACCTCTGTTGGACAATGCAAATATTGCTCTTATATTCACTATAAATTTTCTATTAACAGTGTTCCCTTTATTGATTGGCTTTTCCTGGACACCCTGAAATGGTAACCATGGCAATGATGTACAGATAGAAAATGATCTCCATTTCATTCATCTAAAATAAAACAAAAGCTTAAAATAATAATAAAAATGGCCATCTGCGTTTTGAAAATCCAAGTCAATAGAAACTGAATTACCAGCCACTTCAGATATACCAAAAACAAAATGGCTGATGCGATCCCACTATCCAGCAATCCTGTAGGGCTGACACAAGGTCAGTGCAGAGCGAGTAAACGCCGTCTCCTTGCATGTCTTGGAGTGTGTTTGTAAAGTCCATTGGCGTCACTAAATTCTTTTAGACATCAACCAAGTTTAGTAAGTTGGAGATCTCCATTGATCTTAACAGTGTCAATAGCGGATAGTAGTTCAACACGATGGTAAAAGTCAAAGAGCTGGTGTCCATCAACAAATAGCCTGAAACGAGGATGCTCGCAAAGAATCTCCACCTACAAAAAAAGTAAATACATAAATAAATAGAACAAGGGGCTGCGCTAAAACAGCATAATAGCAGTGATAAGCTTCATGATCCACTGGAGCACAGTGCTATTGTGGTCAGTATGAGCTATGTTTTGTTAAGGTGGAGATGGAGATCAAATTCAAAGAAAGTTCAATGTGTTATTTAATGTTCAGCAATTTGCTGTTTTCCTTGCCTGCAGAATGAGGAACAAGTACTTCACGCATATAGGTTACGATGCAAATTCAGCGAATTTATATCACAGATTTTTATAAGCACCCCACAGAGGGACGTATTATAATCTGCGAATATTGGCTACCGCAATAGATGGTTATATGCGCAATTTTCTTCACAACCAAAATAACGCGGTCTTCGCTGACAATTGAATCTGGCCCATAGAGCTGCTCTCTTTACTGGTATCTACGTCTCTTTCAGACCGCATTTACACAATCTACGTAAGAAAAAGATACATAGATTACGTAAAAAAATGACTACGCATGCGCAGTAGTAAAAATCGCTAAACACCGGACGTATATGTTAAACGTCCGGTACTTTGAATACGGGGCTTATTCTCAATCTCTGCATCTGGTCCATGGAACATTACTTGATTGACCAACCAAGGGTTCCATTAACTGCAACAACTGTTCATTTGTATCCATAACCTGCATGCAACTAGAACTTCCATGTTTACCAACTTGATTGACTTCTATGTATCCCCATGTCCTAGTGGCAGCTATGCATAGCATTTGGAAACTAATCCTTTAATACTTACAAATCCATAGTAAAGAGCTTACTTTACAAATAATCAGCGTATAGTGTATATATAATGCCATGCACAATCGTTCTAAACGAAACCAACTGCAAGTTTTTAAGACACTTGGGGCCAGATTTACTAAGCTGCGGGTTTGGAAAAGTGGAGATGTTGCCCATAGCAACCAATCAGATTTTAGCTGGTATTCTCTGTTATGTAATAGGAAAGTGAGAGCTAGAATCTGATTGGTTGCTATAGGTAACATCTCCACTTTCTCAAACCCGCAGCTTAGTAAATCTGGCCCTAGGTATAATGAATATGTATACAAAGTTTTGTGACACAACGGTGGTCATTATTAAACCACAAAAATACAGCATAACAATAACCGGATCATGACCTCTGTGCGTTTACCACCGCGTGAAGCTCTGGCAGTCTGCACAGAAGAGGAGAGTGAACGCCCCTGTCACTCGCCTGTCACGCCCCTGTCACTCGCCTCTATCGTAGGACTTAACCTGGGTTGAGCTGCTACAGCGCAGCCTTAAATCAGTTTTGCGGATCAATGGTCCGTACGAACGCTGATCCACATGGATATTGCAAACACAACCCCTACTGTAACATTTACATGCTCCACTACACCCACCTTACAGAGCGTAAGCAGGCAGAAGGGGTGTTCCGCCCCGTCCTGTGCATCGCCAGGTACTCAGCTTGCAGAATCGGTAGTCTGGATATATCACTTTCTGACTTTCTGCATCTTCGATTGTGGGTACAGACATAAAGGGCCGTATTCACAGATCCGTATTTACTACGTGCGCGTTTTTACGTAGCAAGGCAACACCCATAGACCACTCTGATGTTTACGTATGTACTTACGTGCGTTTATGTCTTCCATGCGTGCGATTCTTTATAACCGCACCCTCAAGCGTTCATTTATATGCCTCCCCACCCACTTTAATGTAAAGTACGTATTTCAACCCCGCCCCTCCGTACGTATGTGCGACTCACAAGTCCATGCGTAAAACCTACGTAACTGACGTAAATAAAGTTACTACGCATGCGCACGTACCTAAAAATACGCACGCAACTCCACGTGAAAACGGATCTCTGAATACGGTCCAAAGTACCTCCTGTGCATCATTTTGTGTTTCATACAGATAATATTAATTAAGCAGCGTCTAAGTCTCCAATGCAGATCCACTGCGCTATTTCAACCTTGTTAGATCAGTTCATGATATTGATTCTTGCTTCTTAAGGGAGTACTTACACTTAAATGGATTGGTTTTGGCAACATGTCTAAACTACTTAGATGTTTTGTATAAACAGTCTCCCAGCTTATCATCAGGCCAACAGAATACTTATATCAATGGAAATATTTATGTATTCACGAAAAGCAGAATGCATGTAAAACAAAAAAACCCCAAACCATGGCATTGACATCTATTTACTCACCCTGAACGGCTGATCAGCAATAAAGGGAAAATATGGGATAGCGGATTCCTCTTCTCCCCACTCACCGGACACACAGGCGTTCCTGGTTAACTGCTTATCCGCAAATTCTGCCTTAATCTCAATGGCCACATCGCCTGGTGAATCTTCTGAGTCCCCGCAAGTCAGTCTGATGTCAAAACTGAAATGATGAAAGACTGTTATATGCTATACCACAAATAGTGGAAGAGGGTATACAAATGTATAGTATGGAATTCTTGTAAAATGTGTAAGTATTTATCTGTTCAGATAATTCTTGAAAATTCTTTGTAAAGATCTCTTGTGAAATATTGAATGTCTTTTTATGATATTTGATGGGGCATTGCTGGGATGTTATATTGTTCATCTGACTGCTAAAATGTGTAAGGGATTGCATTGAATCCGATATTTCATTGACTGTGAAGGATGTAATGTTTTTTTTGGGGGGAGGGAAATGGGGGAGGGGAGGGGATGTTATATTGTGTATGTTTTTGTTTTGTCTTTTTTGTGTGATATAAAACCAATAAAGATATACAATTCAAAAAAAACAAATAGTGGAAGAGGGGTTTTAATATCAAAATGATAATTATCGGGTAGATCTAGATTTGCGTTTTTGTGGCACTGCGCATTTGCATGCTGGATGTTACATTACATACATTTTTGCAACTGGGCATGCGTAGGGCGACTATGCAATCCTTAGGCACGTAGAGGAATTACGTGCAGTCTTTAAAGGTCGCACGCAGTTTTTTAGGTGAAAGGAGGCGTTCCACGGCAGCCTCCGGGGATAATTAGGTAAAGTGAGTGGGGGGAGGGCTGAGGATTGACCGTGCGTATATTCCCTCCTTAAGAGGAAAATACGCAGTGACTTAAGGTTGCCTATAGCCCTCATAAGTGCCATCAGGCACCTAAAAATGGAGGTGGGGTGGAGGAGGGAACCGGAGAAGTAGTCGCAGACACACGTGTATCTGCACTCACGGATCACACACATAAGTGTGAATCCGGTACAAGAAGTCTACCACAATGACATTTTTCACATTATGTATATCTTAGAACATAAATGCATTCTAAACGTGCTTCTAGTATTAATACAAATAAAAAATGTTATTACTTTTTCAGATTCATTTTTTTTTCCAAAATATTTTATTTTAAGGCTGACCTAAAAATTAGAACAAACATATGACTTCCATATTGAACAATGGAGATATGTGATTTGTACATAGACTACACTGTAGCCCAATCATTTTATCTTTCAGAAATGGTTACATCTGACTGTATGTTGGAGAATTCAGCGCCATGTAACAGACACTTTGACAGAAGGACTTGGGGTTAAGAGACAGCCATATTTTACCACAAGAGAACACTACATTTATTTTATTATAGAATATTATTAGAGGCAAGACTAGTTTTAGGATTCCATTATTATTGCTCTATTACTGAACATCTAGCAAGTAAAAGATGTTTTTTGTATTGTAAGCACTGTGGGTACTATGCATTATGGGCAATTGTATAACTACCATGGAAGCAAAGGGTGCAACTGCTACACGGCCTGGAAGAGAAGGCAGCAAGGGGCAGCCGCCCATCCTGCACCCACAGAACTCAAACCTGTCATCTTAAGACAGCATTCGGCCCTAAGTATAGGAGCGTGAGGGCTGTTTATAAATATAAATATAAACATAGCCAGCTCTTTGATTGCTGGGTCCAGGTTGGTCTGCTTCCATCCCTGAGCACAATTATGAAGTTATATAATGAATGCAGAACACTTAACAGAATTTTGGTTTATGTTAAAAAACCCTACATTCGTATTGGGCGACAAATTTGTGAGCACCTCCATTTTGACAACCCCCCTTTCCCAATACTCTATAGTGTAAAACAGAATACCACATGTGGCTATGACGACAGATCTGCAATAAGCCAAGTTAAAACTGCAACAGTCATCTATATTAACAACCACCATGGCACTGACAAATACTGTATTTCAGCCTACTGTAATTATACTGGAGAGCCTGAATGTAACAAGATAATAGAGGCTAAATAAATTAAACTTGAATGGTTGCCCCCAGCTTTATTTATCTAAGCTTATTAGGAGACATATAGCAAATTAAACAGGGAATTGTGACACGGTGTTCACACCTTTCTGGATTCATGCCAACGATGCCCATTATGAGGATCTTCTTTCCTGGTCTCATGCCACCTTTTATGTGACCACAGAAAGGAACTGTCTGAAAGAATAATGGATTCAGTTACATGTGGATGCAAAACAACTACACAAACAGACATCACATTAATACCAGCTTAGAGACCGCAGTGTTAGTGCCCAGGGGATGTAAGCAATATGGTGTAAAGCCTTTGTACTACTGAAAGAGACCATTACATCACCATAAAACAGAGCTTGTCCCGTGCATTATCACCCACTTCAGTGGCATGGCAGATATGAATGTCCCTTCATTACCTATGTTAAAATAAAACATGGTGTGGGAGCGCTAAAATGTATAGAAAAAAATGTATGTTAATTTTATTTCTAGAAACTTTCCAATAGAGGTATACCAATAAATGACAGTTTGTATTTTTAGCATCTATAAAGGAATACTCTGAAATGTATTTGTAGCATAGGGCCAACAGCAACCAATCAGATTCCAGCTCTCATTTTTCTATTACATACTGGAGAATGTCGGCTAGAATCTGATTGGTGGCTATGGGCAACATCTCCACTTTTCCAAACCCGCAACTTAGTATATCTGACCCTAAGAGTGATTTAGGTGCGGACAGATCCGCACCTAACTTAATGGTGTAGCCCCTAACCTGCCCCCCTCCCTGTTTTTAGGTATTTTATGGCACTTAAAGTGCCATATAGACTGCACAGAGGCAATCTAGGTACCTAACTGGTATGTACATTGCCTAAATGACCTACTCATTTTGTTAATCTACGCATCTGGCCAATAGTTAGTAGAAAAAAAGTTGAATTACAAGTAAAACAGTTTTATGACATATAATGCTATGGTAAATTGTTTTTATTAGATTAACCATTGTTGTAACGCTTTACGCGTTCCAAACCCTACCTTAACTTTTGGCAGCGTAACCGCTCACATCCGCACACGTACATATAGCCTGCGCGTAGTTACACCGCTAAGCACGCCCACACTGTACAATTTAAATGCAAACCCCTGCCTACACTGCGTAATTTTATCGTACTTACGGCTATCGTAATATTGCCACGCCCCCTCAAACGTTTTTACACTACTGTTACGTTACAGGCCCTTATGCTCACAGTTACGTTGCGTTACGTAGCGTAACATCTGCCCCGCGCATGCTCAGTACATATAAAAAAGCGTTTTTACGTCTCCGCCAGGCGGAAAACGTAAAAACGTTGTTCTGGATCTGCCCCAATGTCTTACCATGCAGATATAGGAGTTTATTCTGGGTAAGAAATAAACCTGGACTTGGGCAAACCATAGCACAATATGTACTTTTTTTGCACACACGGAAAATATTTTGTTTTTGATTATAGCACACAAATATTTAACAATATTATTTTTACATAGCAACATAGTAATATAATTGTACCAAAGAGCCAATTTACTCCAGGGTTTGTTTGGGAAGGGGAGGGTGAGGGGATGGGGTTGGTTGATGTGGCTGTAAAAACCCCTTAGAATATCTCCTTTCTGCATGTGGCAGTGTCTTGGCACACTAATATTCTGCTTTCATGTGCATAGAGAGTTGTCAGTAGGGAATCAGTGCTGGGTCAGAGGAATGGCAAAGCTGTGCACAACACAGCACATTTTTTCTCCCTTTCTATACAGGTGCAATACATACACATTGCAAATATGGTAGCTAACAAAATGTCACCCCTCATGTCCCCTCAATCTTGCTCACAACACTGGGTTCCAATGTCTATTGAGGTTCTTTTCATCACAGGCATGCTGGTATTTACTGAGGGGAAAGGTTTCTTCACTTCTCCGATAAATAGGTGTAGCTATGTGTCTGTGCTGCAATTCATGAATGGCTTCACGCTGCTACATACAGTAGCTGCCATTTGGATTTCGATATGTTTAAGTAGTAAACATACTCTGTGTGATTGTGTATGTATGTGTGCTTGTCATATACAACACTCATTAAAAATCTCTCAGGCATCTAACAATATTGGCTACTTATCTCTCTATTACCTAACAGCAAAAAGCACAGTAGCTGCAAATTCCTATAGGAACGTTAACGTGCATAACCCCAGAAGAGCAGGACATGAATCAGCCTCTGCTTGCTGCCTGTTCGTGATATGAAACTGTTTGGTTTTATGAAATGATGAAATTACCAGGCGTGGAAAGTAGACCTCCGCTTGCACAGGTGATCCTAATGGACTACTTAATCGGCCGCTGTCCAGCTGCTGCAAAGACAAAACACATCTCAGGTCACTGAAGGTGTCAGGCAGTGAAAGTTTATGTAGCATGTGGCACTTTTCCTGCTAACACCAATATAATAGTGTACCAGCTTTGTTTATCATCGTTCACCTTCCCTATACAGCAAATGGCCTTTTGGAACGATAAGACATTTCCACCTTTGTACCTGTTTTAGTAGATTAGGGCACCTGCAATATGATCCCTGTAGAAGTAAAGGAACACTGAACATAACATTTAGATAACAGGTTTATGTGACTTATAGTGTCACACCACCCATTGATCCTGAAATAAATAGTACCAGCATGGAAAATCCATGAAACTTAATTCAGACATGGAGGATATATGAAAACTCTGATGCATTTGTGTTGGTAGGAATTACACATGAAAAGCTTGTTGTGGCTGCACTCGACTTGTAAAACAGTTTTATGACATATAATGCTATGGTAAATTGTTTTTATTAGATTAACCGCTGTTGTAACGCTTTACGCGTTCCAAACCCTACCTTAACTTTTGGCAGCGTAACCGCTCACGTCCGCACACGTATATATAGCCTGCGCATAGTTACACCGCTATACACGCCCACACTGTACAATTTAAATGCAAACCCCCGCCTACACTGCGTAATTTTATCGTACTTACGGCTATCGTAATATTGCCACGCCCCCTCGAACGTTGTTACGCTACTGTTACGTTACAGGCTCTTATGCTCACAGTTACGTTGCGTTACGTAGCGTAACATCTGCCCCGCGCATGCTCAGTACATACAAAAAAGCGGTTTTAAGTCTCCGCCAGGCGGAAAACGTAAAAACGTTGTTCTGGATCTGCCCCAATGTCTTACCATGTAGATATAGGAGTTTATTCTGGGTAAGGAATAAACCTGCACTTGGGCAAACCATAGCACAATTTGTACTTTTTTTTACACACGGAAAATATTTTGTTTTTGATTATAGCACAACAAATGTTTAACAATATTATTTTTACATAGCAACATTGTGATATAATTGTACCAAAGAGCCAATTTACTCCAGGGTTTATTTGGGAAGGGGAGGGTAAGGGGATGGGGTTGGTTGATGTGGCTGTAAAAACCCCTTAGAGTATCTCCTTTCTGCATGTGGCAGTCTCTTGGCACACTAATATTCTGCTTTCATGTGCATAGAGAGTTGTCAGTAGGGAATCAGTGCTGGGTCAGAGGAATGGCAAAGCTGTGCACAACACAGCACATTTTTTCTCCCTTTCTATACAGGTGCAATACATACACATTGCAAATATGGTAGCTAACAAAATGTCACCCCTCATGTCCCCTCAATCTTTCTCACAACACTGGGTTCCAATGTCTATTGAGGTTCTTTTCATCACAGGCATGCTGGTATTTACTGAGGGGAAAGGTTTCTTCACTTCTCCGATAAATAGGTGTAGCTATGTGTCTGTGCTGCAATTCATGAATGGCTTCACTCTGTCTAACTCCCCCCTGTGTGAAAACAGCTTCTCTGATGTAAATGCTAATATCTAGCTATGCAAACAAAAGAGAATCTGTGTGTATGCCAGGCCCACATCTGTGCTACATACAGTAGCTGCCATTTGGATTTCGATATGTTTCAGTAGTAAACATACTCTGTGTGATTGTGTATGTATGTGTGCTTGTCATATACAACACTCATTAAAAATCTCTCAGGCATCTAACAATATTGGCTACTTATCTCTCTATTACCTAACAGCAAAAAGCACAGTAGCTGCAAATTCCTATAGGAACTTTAACGTGCATAACCCCAGAAGAGCAGGACATGAATCAGCCTCTGCTTGCTGCCTGTTCGTGATATGAAACAGTTTGGTTTTATGAAATGATGAAATTACCAGGCGTGGAAAGTAGACCTCCGCTTGCACAGGTGATCCTAATGGACTACTTAATCGGCCGCTGTCCAACTGCTGCAAAGACAAAACACATCTCAGGTCATTGAAGGTGTCAGGCAGTGAAAGTTTATGTAGCATGTGGCACTTTTCCTGCTAACACCAATATAATAGTGTACCAGCTTTGTTTATCATCGTTCACCTTCCCTATACAGCAAATGGCCTTTTGGAACGATAAGACATTTCCACCTTTGTACCTGTTTTAGTAGATTAGGGCACCTGCAATATGATCCCTGTAGAAGTAAAGGAACACTGAACATAACATTTAGATAACAGGTTTATGTGACTTATAGTGTCACACTACCTATTGATCCTGAAATAAATAGTACCAGCATGGAAAATCCATGAAACTTAATTCAGACACGGAGGATATATAAAAACTCTGATGCATTTGTGTTGGTTGGAATTACACATGAAAAGCTTGTTGTGGCTGCACTCGACTTGATATTGGCTTCTGTGTTGTGTATTCTTAGCTTACTGTGTTGTACAGGAGGTAACAGGGTAGTAAGGCAGATCATGTATAGCCAGCTTAGGATACAGGCTGCCATCACTGCTGTAAAACATGCAACAGTTTAATATTTTCCATGCAATTTCTAGAAACATATTTAACGGCCATATTACATAAATGTATTAGAACTATTTTAGGTCTATTATCATCTACATTTCTGAATGCTGTCCACGTACCCTATTCCTTGTGCTATAGGTAATTGTTCCTTATTTATATCATTATATTTTGGCTCTTAAATTTGGTTTTGTTTAGACAAAAAGGAAAACGTTTGCATTAATAATGACATGGAATGTATGATAGTCATCTGCAGGTAGCAAGTAACAGCTTCCATCCAGCAAATGCATCTCAGCAAGCCTATGGACATGTGTGAAAATACTTGGCAAGTCATGTAGTTATTAATTAAGGTTAACATGGCAGAGTCCAAACTCAGACTGAATAGGGCTGATTTGCACGCACAGCAGTAACATGAGTAACAGTGTCCAAGATGTTGGCATGCATCGTCTAAAGAAAGCTTTCTGCAGCATTCATAGAAGTAGACTGGCACGTTTATCAGATGCCTACAGAATAGAAATGGAAAATGTCTGCTACAGTTATATCTTGTGGAAGCCAGCAGTAAAGATGACATTAATATATGCAGTATCATATGATGCACGGTATCTATGATATGTTATAAACTTTCTTTGATGTCCTTCACATTACTGCAATAAACATGCTACAAATGCATTCCCACTTGTACTAATCAAAGTAATTATTTATGCCTTTCAAGGAGCTCAGCCTTGGGAAATAGAATGGCTTAATAGCTGGAATTTAATTAAGCATAAGTATATAAAACTGGCTATACATACATGGATGGAACACATCATTGCTTACCATCATAATCAGCATGTACATGTTTAAAACATGTACCGATAACCAAATTTGATGCCATTACCCCATCAGAATATTTTCATTCCGTGGTACCGACATTATAAAACTTTGAAATAAATGTCTGGGCTTGCAGGGAGAAAAGGCTTAGCTTTTTTTACTGTCATTTTAAATTAGCTTCTCTTAAGGCTAATATAACGTTGCTAATTATATGATATAAATATGTATTCTTTTATGAGTATATAATAAAAAAAAAAAGAATTCCACCAGAAATTAAAAAAATTACATTGTGAAAGCTTATTTAACACTATTTTTTTTAATTTTATAATTATTTACTCTATATAATGGGACTAATAACAATATGTGACTAGTCATCATAAAACAACTGTAGAGCACAGGGAAGTGTACAACCAAAAAACACTGGTTATTCTATTCTTTCTATAAGCCTCTTGGCAGGTGGCATTGGCATGAAGCTAGAGCAATGCCCAAGGGAGCTCCCACATTCTCCTACTACATGAATAACATCCATTCAACTATTAACCTTCCTGAGGGATAATAGACACGTCATATGTCAGACAATGCTACAGAGCTGCAGCACAATAATTGTCAGCTGTCACAGGTACCAGGGAAGACGTGGTGAAGGTTGGCAGAAGATCACTGGGGGGTCACAGTCACAGCCAAGCTGGCACCATGGACTGCCAAGTAAGAACCTTTTTATTCCCATGCCAGCCAGTCCTTTCCCCCTCATTATTCCTATACATGATGGCCATAATAAAATCACTTACCATCGTTTCCCTTTCGACGAGGGAGCCCGCCATCTTGTAGTGAGGTGTACAGTTGTGCAGGGGGCACCCGAAGGAAATAAGGAGGGAGGTTGCTTGCGGCAGGGTAAGGGAGGGCAGGTCTGAGCCTTGCTTAGCTACGGATCAGACCACAAGGAAGCCGAAGCTGACCTGGCAGACGGCTGGGAGAGGGGAGGCGGTGATTGCGGAGGAGGAGCTGCCAGCGCTGAATAATACGGCCGCTGGATGCCTGTGTGATCCTCCCTGACACCAGGGTGCTGCGCCCACATCAGCAGGGAACAGGGTGGCTGCTCAGCTTGATTTAGGGATCTTGACTCACTGGGTGTTTAAGCGATAGATGACACCTGTCAAAATGGAATTTCACTATGGAAAATGCTGCATCAGGGGTTAATACAGTACTGGCTACAGCGAATATTAATAACACTTCACTCATATGCAAATTAAAACATTGTGTGTATTTGGCATGGGATCTCAATTATTATGTATCTATGGAAATGATTTTATTAAACATCTGATACCTTTTTTCATCTAATGCTGTGTAAATATAGCCAAAGCTCACATTGTTATGGTAAAGATAGCTTAACCAATAAATCAGTAATCTAATCAGAAAGACATATTCATCCAGCCTTACTTTATGTGCTATCCAATGATCAGTCCAATTGTTGTATAGTGTGGCATTGATCGCTTTCTTGCAACACCATGAAGATGGTCCAAAAATGCTCCTCCTGCCCATCATTCGGATCATTCAGGTTGCCCATTAGTGTCAGCACAAGACGACAGTGAGAAAACCCCGAAAAGCAACCAGTGTGTGGCCTCCATGCGATGTTCTGGCGACCGCAGAATGATATCGGTCACTGGGGACATTGCATAGGGTGTGGCTGGTTACCAGGTTAGGCATATTTATCAATGTATGCAGACTTTGGTCCTGCCCAGGGACAGGCTTTGGAACTGGATACCTCCCCAAGCTGTTTCCACCGGAGTTCTTGGGCCCATACACTCCATGTAGTGTGCAGATTGCTACTCGGCCATTACATATGATCAGATTGGCCGGACAGCATTCTCTACCTGCCTCCCAGCAGGTACCCAGATAGTGAATGGGGCTTATTTTGTGGCTCCTGACAATATAGTCCAATAGCCGGGTAAATCATAAAGAGGAATAAGTGATATTGCAGCATGGCAGAGCCATAGCTAAAAAAATTTAGCACCAGGGACCAAAAGAAAAAATGGCGCTATCATCCCTAAATTAGTAACCAGTTTAGCAATAAAGATTAACTTACTACCACCCCCCATTTCGACTTTGTGCCATGGGCAACCAGCCCGATCGTCCACCCCTGCAGCATGGGTTTTCAACCAGGGGTTCTTATATCGCTGGTAGAAAATGGGCCACTTTCTGGTGGTATACGGGGGGCTGAGTTGTAAGAAGGTTGCAGCTTTATTTTAACCAGGTGTAATACCAGGTGGCAGAAGATATATTTAATAAAAGATTCTTGGGGGTTGAATGGCATTAGTAGAAAATACATCTCACATTCTTTGCAAAAATATGTAAAGAATAAAAAAAATTATATAACTGGTCGATAGGTAAGTAAATAAAACAAGAAAACCAATGTCTCCACTCAACAGAGCTACAGCCTTCTGGACCGCCATCAGGGAGGTACGGCCTGGAATACTTCCTTGGGCCCGGAGCAAGGGGCGTTTTAAGAAGTGAAGGGGCTCTTGTGCAGACTTTGTACATGGGCTCCTCACTGTCCCGATTTGGGGACCTTTAAAGGGGTGGAGTCTAACTGCGATTTAATCCCTTGAATCGGGGCAGTCTCACCGCAGGGGAAGGGGGGCTCATTCAGCATCTATTTCTTCCCTCCAGAAGATCTTAGAGGGACGAAATAGATGCCGAATGGCCCCCCTTCCCCTGCCAACCCTGGGTGCAAGATGCATGCCACAGGCCCCCCAGTATCCCTCATCATGTGTCCAGCTCCCCCAGTATCCCTCATCATGTGTCCAGCTCCCCCAGTATG
>WWET01002121.1:10702-20840 GCA_011038615.1 Limnodynastes dumerilii
GAAAGAGCATACCCCCTTCCCTTTTTGACAGCCTTAACCCTGCCAGTACTACTTCCCTGGCAGCTCCAGCTACACAGTTACAGCACCATAATGTTCTCTAGCAAGCCAAGGCTCTGTATCTGAAGCTGCAGGGGAGCAAGTGGTAATAGCGGCGTTGGCTAAAGTAGGCAGACCCAGGATTGTGAGCGGAGCTTGCAAGAGCATAGGACTTGGGCATATGCCAAGCATGCTTGGCTAGAGGGGCAAGACTCTTAATGCAAATGAGTTAGGACTGATTCACAGGTAGAAGTGCCTTGCGTAAACTAACATATGCACGGGAAAAGTTAAGGTAGCCCTCGACCACTCGTAAGTTGAAGAACCGTATTGTTTGTTTGTTTGAGTTTTCTTTTACTTGGTTCAGGTCACACCTGCTGCGTGTTTATTATCTATGGATGTGTGTTTTATAAACAAATAAAGGCTTGTTTATTTAATCCTATGCTGATTTTACATATTGTGCAAGACTAACATTTTGAAGGTGGCATTATTTGTTTTTATTTTGTAAACGTATTACTTTTAATTTTGTGAACAAACACCATTACATTTACTTATATTTTACTGTAACTGTTTGTTTTGGGTTTTTGTTTTATATTTTTTATATGCTTATTTTTAAAATGTTTTATGAAAGTCTCTATATGTAGTGGATAATTTTATTGATAACTTCATTCAGTTTGCCTTTATGTGTATCGTAAATTATGTCATGATTATTCTTATTTCAAGTTGTATTTTTAATGATTACTTTTGATTACATAAGTTAATGAGGGTCTGAGCTGTTAAAAAAAAAGTTACTTTTTCAATGCCTAATCAGTGCATTTATTTATGTGTCTCTGTATCATAAACAATTTAAAACACCTAAATGCACGACCGATTCACAGCTCCGCACGTACCTAATTATATGCAGGAAAGACCTACATCCTTATGTTGCACTCCTGACACGGATCGGTTTCTTTCTTTTCTCTTAATCTGTATTGCGGATTTTCTGAGTGTGTTTATTTAGGTAAGTTCGCAATTTTACTCTTAAGTGTGAATCAGGTCAAATTGTCACTAAGGTTGGAACTGTAAAAAATACTGGGCCTGATCCAGACCTCAGTGAGTGTTCCATACCCACGGAGGTCTGAAAGTCTGTATGTAAGAGGAAAGTGAACTCGCATGTCACACATCTCTCACTTATGTGTCCAGAACCCTACCTTAGGGATCCCAATGGATCTAGCCTGCTGTAAGGGCCAGAGGAGACCACTCCCGTTGCTTGTAGAGACTTACGTCCTGAGGACCCTACATTAAAATGTTAATGCTATACACGCTTGTTTAGCAAAAAATGTTTAGCGTGCCCTCACTGTCCTATCAGTGTACCTTTCCCTCCCACATCATTTCCCATACCAAGCATCTCATCATCAGAAATAGTACCAGGATAGATCTCTGGACCCATAGAATACTCTCATGCACACACTGCTTACACAAAGCTTCTGATTCCAGTGATCGGAAAATGTTTATATATATATTTTTTTTTTATAATTTTATTATTATTATTATTATTATTATTATTATTATTATTATTATTATTATTTGCCATTCAATATATTAAAGATTTTTAATTTTTTTTTTACATTTTCTGAAATATATGAAATTAAATTATATTTATATGCTTGGATGTTCATACTTTGCCTTCTGAACATTTCCTTTTCATACATTGCTTTTGATATAATAACATCTCCACAGTAGTCGAAAAACAGATTTATGCTGCTTGCAGTATATTTGATCTGTTTATCATATGAAGAAAAAGAATTTCTTGAGGCATTTGATATTATTCAGCATAAACTAATTTAAGTGGCATTGCAATTAGTAACTAATTGCCATTTGATTGCATTTGCATACGGGTGTTAGATCTTTAACATTAGTAAATAAAATTGTTGTATTTTGCTCTTAATTACGCAGAAACAATTTGTGCATCGTTTTTAAAAGGCATTATGTTTTTATTTGTGAACTTAATTACTAAAGGAACAATTATAGAACGAAAATGGCACAATTTAAACATATCATTTTTATTGTAAAGATAAAATACAATAGTTTTTTTTAATTGTAACCATTACCCTATGATAGGACTGGCCATGCCCAGTGGTATTACTAGGGGGGGGGTGCGGACTGCACCGGGTGACAGCCTCAGACAGAGGGGCACTGTCTGTGCCGTGGCTGTTCTATGTTACCATTAAAAATTGCAGCCGTGTGATGTGCCAGGAGTTGCCAGGAGTTAGGAGTCCCCACGTGCCTGCACTATTTAAAGATAACTAAGAGCAGTTGGCATTCAATTTTGCAAAAGCCTGAAAAGCAGTGTGGCCCAGATTCAGAGCTGCGCTCCCGTCTTTTGTTTTTTAGATGGAAGCGCAGCAAAAATGAGCTCCGTGCATGCTCAGATCGGGAGCGCGCACATAAAGGTGGGTGCAAGTGTACCCATCCGTCTATATCTGCATCCAACAGCACTGTGCCTGTGGAACTGGGAGTTCTACAATATTTAAATGAGTAAAGGGGTGTTTTTTCTCATTTAAATATTGCGTGCAGTGCTGTCCGGTGGCTGCTTATCAGCTGACTAGAGATGAGCGGTTCGGATTCAGTGAAATCCGACACTTTCGAATCTTAGGGTTTCGAGTCAAACCGAGCCATGGCTCGGATCTTCCTGCCAAATTTGGATTCAAAATGCCATTTTGGCGGAAATGTTGGTTCTCGCGGTTTTGTTTTTTTTTTCAGCTTGAAATCTCACGTTATTTTTCAGCTGCTTTGTGGTTGCACTGTTCAGGAACACAGTTCTCATGTGTTTTTGAGGGTTTATAAGGCATTCCCACATCACCTCGGAACCAGATTGGTGGTGATAGTGTCGTTCAGTTGTAGCTCTGCTAGCATCACGATATATACTTAGCATCCTAGTTTATATTTTTGCTGTATTAAAGAAACCGAAAGCCCTTATTAGTGCTATATTTTGCACGTTTTTTTTTTTTAGAAAAAAGATGTCTTTATCTGGAGACACTTGGTGCAGTGTACGCACACACAGTGAGTGTAGTACAGAGAACGCAGTGACTTTTTCAGAAGCCATTACACATATAGGGCCTGATTCCCACTTAAGAATCTGTGTAGTTTTAGGTGCGTATATTTAAGAACGGATGCACTGCGCATGCGTAGTAACTTTTATACGCTGTTTACGTTGGACTTACGCATGCAAATTATGTCCTTATACATTACGCACCTAAAGTCTCTAGGTTCGTAGTAACATACGCAAAAAGGGGCGTTCTGTGAATAACTAGGCAGATAGGCAGATTTGGGTGGAGAGAGGCATTTAAATGACCAAATGAAGGCGCGGTTTTGAAGTTAAGTTCTTAAGTAGACGCCCTACGCATTCAAATGTGAACCTACAGTTAAGGGAGCCCTGTGGCACTGGTAAGTCACATAAGAACCTAAAAACCGAGGGTGTACTGAGGGAGTTGCCTTGCTATTAGGTGCATATATTTAGGAACCTATCTCGTTCTTAAGTGTGAATCAGGCCCATAATCTGTGTGGTAGTTTATCAAGAGTGACTAATTTGTCAAAAGCCATTACACGTATATTCAAGGTAGTAGGCTATCAAGCATAACAATTGTCCAAGTATTGCACAGTGGTCAGTCAAAAATGAAAGCCAAACATATTTTGTCTGCTCTTTTTTTTTTGTAAGCTGCAGAAATAGAACTTGTAGTTAAACAATTTGCAATTCTGTAGTGTACAGTTTTGCTGGCAGTGGCTGGCAAGGCAATAGAATCAAATATAGATTTTTCCAACCAAGTTTATAGACTAGTATCTTACATGTTCTAAAACATTTTTCTGTTGATTCAAATCAGTAATTGCGGTCCTTAAATCCCTCTATTAGGCACTCTATGAGTTGCTCTTTGTAACATATAGCTTTTCGTGGTGTTATTGTGCACCTTGCATCTTGTAAAAAATAGTTTTATTCAAATCTGTGATTGTGGTCCTTTAAAAAGTCTCTATTAGGCACTTTAGAAGGTGTTCTTTGTAACGTATACCTTTCGTGGTGTGATTGGGCACCTTGCATCTTGTAAAAAATTGTTCTATTCAAATCTGTGATTGTGGTCCTAAAAGAAGTCGCCATTAGGCACGTTATAAGTTGTTGACATTTGCAAAATCACCCGTTAACTGCAACTTCCTTTTATCTGCAGTTTAAACTAAATAAAATTAGCACGTTTGCTCATTATTTTATTATTCTATTTAAAAGAATTCCATCATGGACCAACAGTCTATGGAGCCGGTGTATCCCTGTTTTGCTAGTGTTGGGACTGTCGGTCCTCCTAGTACTTCAGCAACTAATTTGAACATGAAAAATTTTACAAGTTTAAGAGGAAAACATAAGTGACAGCACTTCCAAAGGTTAGTTATTATTAGTTTGTTATTATTAAAGTTGTTATCCCCGATGGGTAAAACTTCACCAGAAAGTCCGTTCCAAAAATACTGCCTTTTCTCTCTCCCTTCTTTAGTGTCCTAATTTGTCTTCTAAAAATAAAAAATTGTAAACTTTGGTGGGGGCCTGAACGAGCCAATCACCATGGCCACGTCACTCTACCTGTCTGGCGTCGAGGTGCTTGCTTTGGGAAACAGTACATGTCCGACATACAGGTGGGCTCAGGGCCCAAGGACAGGGAGGGCTCAAGGACATGAAATTGCTCAGAGTGCAATACCGAGCTTGCCGTTGTGCTGGTGGAACTCTTCAAAAATTAGTGCAATGCTGTGTTAAAATTACTTAAATAGAACAGAGTGTATGGAGTGTTCCTGTCTCACATGTAGAAATGAAATGACATTAAAACTTGGTTAACAAATTACTTTTCCTGATTAGTAACAGTGAAAGCTGACAAAGCTTGAGGAAGATTAAACATGTGGGGAAGAGGCACAGAGCCCACTCCCCACATGCTAGCACCTCACAACAGGGGACCCATAGACCCAGGGTACACTCCCACAGCAGGCACAGCCATGCTGTAAGTGGTCAGAGCAGGGGCAGCCATGGGAGTCCCACCGATATGGTCACCGATTACATCATAGCAGGCGACATGGCAGGAGACGCACCCCTTCCCCCTGCTCCTGCCATACATCTGGTCACCACTCTCGCTCACGGCGGCGTTCGCGCAGTCACTGTGCCTATAATTGCCGCTATACATCCTCTTCCTCATCTAGATCATTTAGCCCGGTTAGGAGTGCCCCTAAAGATAAGGCTGTGATAGCTCACCCAGTGTCCATTCCTTTTCAGGAAAAAGTGGCAGTTGAAGGTACGGTTAAAGAGGATCCAGCAGTAAAGGCACCAACAGCTGAGATTAATACGGGATCAACGTTGCACCGGCTGTGGAAATAACCTCAGGTGTCAGACAGTCCTCCCACTGCAGCTGCCATGGTTCTGGTTGAAAAATCTACGCCAGGTGAGTCAAATATTACACAGAACACTCACAGAACACTATAATTTTCTTCCCCTCTCTCATCTTCCTCGTCATCCTCGGGTAGTGGGAAGGGGCATAATAAGCGTAAGGCTGTCGGGATAAGTCCTGTTAGCGGCATAGGCCCAGGTTCAGGCTTAGTTTACTGCTCTTAAAGTGCTTTAGCTAGAGGGCTTATCCAAGCATCCAGGATAAAATTAAAAAAGGGAGATATTTAGACATTTTCATAATAACTACGGATGGTAGGAAGGCCCTGAAAGCAGCTAAAAAGAAGGGTGGAATAAGGAAAGACGAGTATAAGTCATAAGACACCTGGCTTTACTGCATGTACACCTTTGCAGACTGCTATCTTTCCATACGACCCACAGAGGTTGGGGACATGTTTAAGTACATCCACCTCATACATGACATGTACGTACGGGACAAGGGGATAGCCTGGAGACTGTATGACGAGGAGTTCAGGAAAAATCATTAAGGACAGGCTAGTCTGGGTTGCGGCTTTAAGAACGTAGAGCTATGGCTCGACGTTACCTATCAGGAAAGAGAAACCCCCACCCTTCCTCCTATACAAAACCCCGTCACCAGGTTTCAGCAACAGGGGCACCAGGGAGCGCCTCCTGCACGTCGCGGAATGTGTTTCACCTACAATAATTCTACCTGCTCCAGAGGCAATAAATGCGCCTACAGGCACCTTTGCCTCTGATGCAGAGCTAATCACACGGTTAAAGAATGTTGAAAACCCCCGGGTCCCTCCAATCCTCCCAAAACTTCTGGCCAATCGGGACCTAAATAAAGCTCCATCCCCCATCAAATTAGATAAATTAAGTGAATGGCTAGCGAGGTATCCGGACAGGAGGGTGGCGGACTTCCTCTTCCATGGCTTCGCCGAAGGTTTTCACCTGCCCATTGTGGACGAGGAGTCCAGGGCTTAAGTCCGCCAGCCAATTTCCAATTGCACCAAAAACTACAGGCTGGTCGAATTACACCCAAAAATTTCCAAAGAACTACAGGCTGGTCGAATGGCCGGCTAATTCCTATCCCCTCCTTTTCCGGACATGGTAATATCCCCAGTCAGCGTAGTACCTAAAAAATCCCCGGTAAATTTCGACTTATACAACACGTCACATCCGAGAGGTGCGACCGTTAATGATGCCATTCCCAAGGCCTGCACAAGCATCACGTACCAGTCATTTGAGGAATTGCTAGACATGGAGCGTAGTTTTGGAAGGGGTGAATTAATGGCGAAGGTGGATATTGAATCCACCTTTTGCTTGCCCATGGGCTATCTTGTGGACAAGTGCTTGCCCATGGGATCCTTGATTTTGAATGCTTATTTTGAAGTCTTCAGCTCCTTCTTGTACTGGTGTGTGGTGGCTGGTACGGGTCGTGTGGGGGGGCTCATTACCTATACGACTTCCTGGTAGTCGGGGAGGCGGGTTCACAGTGTTGTGCAGATATGCTTTTTTCAGTCCAGGCCCTTTTCCATTCCCTGGGAGTTCCCATAGCATCAGATAAAATGGAGGGGCTGGTCTCTTGCCTCTCCTTCCTGGGCACTGAAGTAGACACCATTGCAGGCATCTGCAGACTCTCAGTAGAGTGTTCCTCTCCGTCAGTTGCTGTCCATGCTGAGTTCGCTAAATTTTGCATGCAGAGTGATTCCCATAGGAAGAGTGTTCTGCCGCAAAATAAAGCAAGCTACGGAAGGATATTATAGCCCCCGGGCCCCTGTCAAAATTTCATGTGTCATGATTGCTGACCTGTCCATTTGGAATCAATTTTTGGATAATTTTAATGTTGTTCGGGTTTGGCCATCCCCTCCCATATCTAACCATAAGCTTAAGTTACACACAGATGCGGCTGGAGCTTGGGGTTTTGGGGCTTATTTCAATGGAGATTGGTGCGCTGCTCCATGGCCGGATCATTGGGTTTCACGCGGCATCACTTGCAACCTTGTTCTCCTGGAGATCTTCCCCATAAAGGTCATGGTGGAACTTTGGACCCCGCTTCTCTGCGATCGTTAGCCTGTTTTTCTTTGCGATAACATGGGGGTGGTTATGGTGATTAATAGGCAGAGCACGTCTTCCCCACCAGTTTGTTTCGCTACCTAGTCCTGCGCTGCTTGGAACTTAATATACACTTCCGCTTCGAGCATGTCCCTGGGGTAAACAATGAGCTAGCAGACACCTTGTCTCGCTCTGACTGGCCATGCTTTCACACGCTCGCCCCTCAAGCATGTTTAACAGGGACCCTTTGCGTGTATGGCAGGTGGTTTCACAAAGCTAGAGGATCTGGCGCTTCATTCCCTTGCACCTTCAACCCTGAGAACTTACAAGGCGGCTTGGGCAAGTTGGACTGCATATCGGGAGGTCATTCTCCATGCAGCGGGCAGTGAGGTGGCGTGCCTTCATAGGTACATGATGGAGATGTATGCACGAGGTAAGTCCAAGACATACATGTTCACCATGTTGGCCGGGCTTGCCTTCTTCTGCAAGTTTCACGGACATAATGACGTCACCTAAGATTTTATAATTTCCCGGGCGCTAAGGGGTTGAGCAAAATGAAGACATTGCCCAACGGACGGTAGACGGCCTATCACCACACCGATTCTGGTGAGACTGATCAACATAGCCCCCTCTATGACCCTTTCACAATATGAAGTGACGCTCTTTAAAACTGCGTTTGCTGTCGCTTTCGGGGCAGCTTTTCGCATAGGTGAGCTGGTAACCCACCTGGTAGCTGGTAGGTTCTGGGTTGTTGGTTGATAATGTACGTTTATTGTCCAATTCGCTCCAATGTAAAATACATGTAAGTGAGAAGGACCAGACGGGTCGGGGCCGCTAGGTCACTCTGCAGAAGAACCCGGACTCATTTGTCCGGTTTTGCTCAGCAGACAATACGCACTCATCAGACCAGCGGGCTGCCTCGCCTGGCTCGTTCATGCAGATTCGATTCCCCTCTCTCAGTACCAGTTCTGAGCTGTTATTCAGAGATGCCTGTTTGCTATCGGGTTGGAAGGCGGTGATTTCGGAAACCCACTCGTTCTGCATTGGGGCCACAACATCTGCCACATCTGGAGGGGCTTCCGCGGCTTAAATTCAAACCCTGAGTCGTTGACGTTCAGTGGCTTATAAAGCCTACATACGACTGAACTCCGCCGTAGTCCATCGCTAATGGTTTGATGGGTTTTTGAAGTTTAGCATATTCCCTGTCTTCCTTCCCTCCCTAGCTGGGATACACGGATAGGCATTGGATTAGCTGGTGATGCACGTTGCTATTGCAGGGGCGTGAAGGGAATTTTTCCTCTTAGCCTGGGGCAACATGTAATTCCCCTTCTAGAAAAGATCCCCACGGAGCTTTTAGGTTTTTCACCTTCACCCGGGTATCATTAGCTCCCCTCATATGTATCCCTATTCAGGATGTAATTTTCTTTGCTATTCAGTTGGTACGCACGGTTTCTTTATATTTTTCCCTTTCGGCGTTAGCCATGGGCAGGCGTAAAGTAATAATATTTGGCCACTCATTTGTTTATTGGGCTAAGGGGCTCCCCTTAGTTAAGAGTTCTTCTGTAGCAGACTTAGTGGATGTAATTTGGTCAGGTAAACGTGGAGAGGTGTGGTCTTCCTTGATGGTTGATGTTTAAAGAATTTTTAGATTGCAAGGGGTACCGGATGTAGTTGTGTTGCATTTGGGTGGTAATGACATAGGTAAATTACCTTTGCTTGAGCTTACCTCAGCAATCATTTGTTGGTAACATTTGAATGTTGACCAGGGGTTCTTTGGTTTTGATCCGACATAGTGCCTCAGAGAGTCTGGCGGTATTCCAGTAATAATTTTGCTATGGATACGGTGCATAGAAAGGTTAATAGAATTGTTAAGTCTTTCATGTTGGCCTGCGGGGGACATGTTATTCATCATCAAAATATTAAATATGATAGGTTACATTTGTATAATCAGGATGGTGTTCATCTGTCTGCTGAAGGGAATTCACTTTTTGTGAGTGCTATTTTAGGGGCTTTGAGATTACAGCTTTCTTGATTAGATGGTGGTGTGACCACAGTGGGGCTGCTGTCATTGGTGGTGAAGCGATAGCAAGGTGTCAGTGTCTGAATTTAAGCCAAGGTGGTACTCTAGGTTTTGACTGTTATTAGGAGGGCCACGTCTTGTGGCCGCTGAGTTTTGTCTGGGACGGACAATCTGGACGTTGTCCGGTAATAGCCTCTGACTATGTAACTGTGTACTTGCTATTGCTTTGTTGCTCCCATCCAAATTTAATTAAAATGGCAAAAATACTTAATTCAAATTCTAACCCCACAATTTTTTTTAATAAATTTGCCATACGCTTAATTAACCCTAACTTGGTGTCGGTGTCAATTGTTTCAGGTTTTATTTGTTTTAGTGTAATTCTGAAGGTAATTGTAAGCACATCAGTCATGGGAAGTTTAGTAAGAGTGAAAGCTGACTAAGCTTGAGGGAGATTAAACTCCCTGACTGTGGAATTACATGAAGTTCAACTTGAACTGTGATGTCACTGGTTGGAGTTGTTGTTTATGCTGCATTATAAAAGCCTTTGCGGCTGGGAGGAGGGCCTCCTTCTTCATCTGGATTCTCCCCCCCCCCCCCCCCCTCCTTTTTTTTTTGCTTGGGGATCA
>WWET01002121.1:34686-74972 GCA_011038615.1 Limnodynastes dumerilii
TCTGTGGGAGCAGTCCTAACTCTAATCTTAACTCTAAATAGAGCCCTAACTTTATGTCAAATATCCAATTTCTTTTCAAACCAAGAGCATACCTCATGGAGATTCCCAGGTCTCCAAATGCTCCTCTGAGACCACACTCCCTCACAGCTGTGGTCTCAAAGAGACTTTAAAACACAAAATTCAAAAGGAGGCTGCTCAAATCAGTTTGTTAAAGTAATATACACGGCAGGTGCACTGGGCAGGGAATTTGTACAAAAAGCAAGGCATTGCCTGGCACTCTAGCCATTACTCAGTAACTAAATATGAATTTCTATCTTTAAAATAAAAATCAGAGAATTAGTTACAAAAATCTGCCAAAATTTGATAAGCCGTGTATATTACTTTACAGACTGATTTGGATGTAGCAGCCTATTTTTGGATATTGTATTTTAAAGTATAAAAAACCCCATAAGTTTGGCATTAATTAACAGATTCCATTGTATTTTAAAGTATAAAAAACCCCATAAGTTTGGCATTAATTAACAGATTCCATTCAGTTCTATCATCCCGTTTAAACCTCTTGGTGATAGAGTATTCAAGGTAAAGATCAAGTATGTCTCTTGTTTGCACAAGTTCTTTGTTCCTTGTTCCTTATGGTAATAGCTATAGTTTCCAATCCCACCAATTTTAAACCTGTAGGGTCTCCTTGATGGAACTCCACAAAAAGTGTCTTGGAACACTATGGTTCTGAAGTTTATGTAAAATGTTCCTGCGATGCTTTAAGAAAAACATGCTGGTACGTTAATTGGCTGCTGAATAAATTAACCCTAGGCTGTGTTTGTGTGTGTGTTTTAGGTAACTTAGTATGTCGATCCAATGGGGCAGGGACTGATGTGAATGTGAAATATTCTCTGTAAATCGCTACATAATCTGATGGCGCTATATAAAAGCTTGTTAATAAATAAATAAATAATAGGGCACAATCTATACAATATATAGGACACATCTATACAATATAGAAAATGGAAAGCCATGAAACTTAAAAATCAAGTGGGAAATACGCTACTGACTGCTAACAAATCCAACAATATACGATGCACTGGAAAAATTAGAAAAAAAACACTGTAAGTGAAAAACCATCCTAGAACCTCCGCTAGACCTTTATGTATCATTAAATAAACACCATAACATTTCAGCTGCGCTGTTAAAAATAATTTCTAAGTGACTAAAGCTTGGAAAATATACAAGACCATTAAAACATGTCACATTCTGATGACATGAAGCAGTAGGTCATTCTCTAACAAGTACAGTTTTGATGAATTCATATTTACATATTGGCTATTTACTTTAACTTGAAGCGTTTTTAAGAAACAACTGTAAAAAAAAGCAATTATGGATGCACTTCAAATTGTATTCACTAAAATAATACATAGTGACATAGTGAACCCTTGGGAGGCCAAGGGAGTATGTCATATCAAACACATCTCGGCTACATGGAAAATAGCTTCCTCTGAATTATGACATGAGAAAACAAATCTTATTATCCCGGTATACGAGATCTCTCAGCAGCACACCAGTCATTTATTCCACCATGTGCTGTGCTATAAATGTTTCTACCAAATATTTCTTCTAAAGTAGATTAGTAAAGGGTCAGGGTAAGCAATATTTTAACAATTCTAAAAGTACGGAAACTTTTCTAGAAGCTAAAATAGTATTAAATTACCAGTTTTTGAGCTGAGCTCATATGCTGTAAAAGTTGATTAAGGGATTAATGTGTGGATATGTATACTATGTTGGAGAATTTGAGCTCAGAGCAAAACAATCTCTTTTTCAGATTAGATCTCCAGGTAACAGATATGTTTGGATCTGTGTAGTCAGCACTACTCATATATCTACTGTATGCGATCACAGAACTAACCAACCCTTCTCACACACATATATCTGATAATATCCTAACATTATATTTCCGACTCATGCAAATGTAAAATTGCAGTAGCTCAGAAGAATGGAATAGTATGTAGATAGACAGCTAGCCATATTAAGACTTAATAACATTCGCAAAAATATACATGTGCATAAGTTGACGTTTTTATAGCAATTTGCGCAATAGATCTCACTACGTACGGAGTTGATTTCCGCATGTACCCAACTCCATATGACAGGGTGTGACTATACTTCGTACATGGGAGAAAATGTAATGTGGGTGGGGGAAGGCATTTAAATTGTACAGCACAACAATGCGCATGGAGAAGTTAAGGTAAGTTGACTAAATTTTGTCTACCGGAGGTGGTTGTCACAAAAGTGCACTTGACACATAAGTGTGGACTTTGCTATTCCATTCATTCGTAAAGCACTCTTAAGTCTGAATCAGGTCCAACATGTCTATACTGTACATTACAGATAGAATGGTATAGTCTTTTACTGGGTAATGGCAGTGTTGCCTGTTACTGGGTAATGGCAGTGTTGCTGGGGCATTTTCTTCATTGTGTTTGTGTTGCTAGCAAATTACGCCGGCCTTTTATTCACCTGTATGCATTTACCGATAAACTGATCTGAGCAACTTCCATTTTTTCTGCATATTGTACATTGGAAAAAGACCAAGTCAACTTACAATAGGAAAGTGTTAGAAAGTGTTGGTAGCATCATTTTAGGGTAACTTAGATCCTTGAATGTGAAAAGAAAACAAAAGCGGGTAAAATGTGATAAAAGTGTCTAGAAATATGGTGAAAATCAGAAATAAGAATCTGGACCAGAATAAGAACTTGAAGTATGAAAAATAATTGAGATTATTTAACTAATAACCTTGGAACTGATCCTAAACTCCACTGGACACCTGACTTCCATGTTTTGTTGGCACTGCACAGGCATGTTACGCAACAAATCTATTTATGTACGGAACTCAATTCTGTATGCATGGAGATCCAATGGGATGTTTTAAGAAATCCAAATGCCTAATCCCTGCAAGGGCGACAGGGATAGGCATGTTGATGAGTGTGAGTGGACAGCGGTAGGCATAGAGGGACACAGATCCCTAAACTCAAGGTAGGCTTATGGACATGTAAGTCGTCTAAATTCCATACGTGAATGGGGAGTTACATGGGAGCTCATGGGATTTACAGACCTCTGATGTGCATATGAAATAAGGTCCCATGGCCTGGATCAAGGCTTACTTTTCTGCTGCACTAGGAGCTGAAGTTCAGCATCAGCAGGGATCCAATGATGGATTGTTGCTTTTTCCAGCCTTCTATGTGTGTTAGGGAACTTACGTTCTATGGACCCTATTGTGAATTTTCTTCACCATACTGACTTAGTCTACACTGGGTGTGGGTCGCCGCTGATAATGGCCCTTTTTCGAAAGAGCCATTCTTTCCCAGCCAGTTCTGAACATAACATCAAAGACGGTGCTTTGACTAGTAGGTATAAATGTAACCCCAACCCTTAGCCTAATCCTTACGCTAAACTTCCGTTACCCTAACTATAACCCTCCCTTCCCCACAGCTAAGGCTCCCCTCCCTATAGCTTAACCCTAAGTATACCCTTCCCGTAGCCTAACCCTAAGACTCCACTACATGCAGACTGACCCTAGCCCTGCTGCATGGGTTTGTGGTGGTGGTCTGCTACGGTTCTGGCGGCTTCTGATGCGATGGAAAATGAACGGGTAAATATCGGCATACTTACCTATTATAAAAACAAAATCGCGAATGGCTGCCTTTTCATAATAGAGACTGCTGTAAATGAACTTTCAGCTGTCTCTATTTCTTAAAGAGCCTTTACTTTGCAACAACTCTGTCCCGTCTACACGGCATCCTGCCCCACTGCCCCCCACTATCGGAAAGAATTCTAGTACGAACAACTGGATTGCGTGGATCCAGATCCATTTTAGAAAACCTACCTTAACTTTTCATAGCGTAAGTACTGACGTACGTAATGGATTTACGAACATGAAGGCCTAACCAGGCCCATACTGTCCAATTTAAATGCCTCCCTCCGCCTACAAAGCGCAATTATGGGTGTCGTATTGATAAACCCGCCCTTTTGTTTGTATTTTCGCTGATGGTACGTACTTTCAGCGTTAGGTGGCGTAACATCAGCCACGCACATGTGCAGTAAATACAAATAGCCGATTTGACGTCATCGGCTAGCGTAAATACCTAGCGTACTTAGCTCAAGATCTGGCCCGTATTGCGCAAGTCTGGATCCGGTACCTTAACAATATGAAATTAAGGAACACATGAAAAAGCAATACTGAGTTCAGTAGGTCCTTGGTACAGTTTTGTTATATTTTATAATGGTTCAAGGTTCAACTTGTCCTTTTAGATAGAGCATATTAATTAGCAATGCTGTGGCAGAACAGAAACGCATACAGTGCGAAGATCAAAACAATATGTTCTTGATGATCTCCAGAGGTACAGAATGTCTTGTTATATCAGATAAAGAACAAGAAATATCCTCAGGAAGCAAGAGGCCTTGAGTGCTGCAAAAGAAAAAGGTGGTCATGAATTAAAAGATGCTGCAATTTCAATTTTTCTATTATTTTTGGTTTATTATTTTCTTTTAATGAACACTCTAGTTTCATTCAGAAATTAAAGGTATTATTTTGCAATGATTAAATAAAATTTTCATAATAAGTCAGATAAGCATTGGAAATTTCTTATTCTAGCAGCTATTTCTTTAAAGTTCTGATGCACCCAAATGAATGATGTATCTCTACACATGCTTTTTCCGAAATGAGCTAACATAATCCTAAGCTATCATGTATACTGCATAGGTGAAGATTGACAGACAGACAGACAGACAGATATGAGATAGATAGATAGATAGATAGATAGATAGATAGATAGATAGATAAATAGTTATGGACTTTGGGCCTGATCCAGAGCTATCGTCGCCACCGCTCTGGATCAGGCCCTTGATGGTCTAGTATGACAACACCTGAAGCACCATAGGAATAATGGAGATCACTTAAATAATGTTTCAGTAAATGTGAACTGGGTGATTGATGCACCACAGAGCCAAATAAAATGTGTTCCGTACATATAATCGTTTTTAAATACCATCTTTAATTGTTTCTGAATGAACATTCTAGAAATCATCCCAGTAGGTCACAACTGGTATACATTTATAACCAGTAAGTAACACTATGCTCCCTCACACGCTGTGTCTTTAAATTAACAGCCAGATTCAATAGTAGAATCCTTTATGATTTAGCCACCTACTGATATCCCCAGATGGAATTTTTATATTAGAAATCTTAGCCCTATAAAACAGCAGTGTGAATGGACTCTGCAAATTAAAATGTTGTAAGCCTGATTGACAGAGAAGATATGACAGACATCAGGTCACAGTGTGTGTTCTCTATGCTATAAACTAAGTAGGAGGCAGCTCCATATGTCAAGGAATAATAATGAGGTAAGACTGAACGCCTGCACTTGTGTGTAGGATTGAAACAACACAGTACAAAGCCAGAATATTATTTTTCTTTATTTTTCCATTTTGCATTGGAATATTTTTGATAATTATACTCTTAATATTCTGCTTCATACAAGCAAAGCTGAATATGATCAAAGAATACCTATGGCACTATTGGCAAAAAAAGATAACAACAAGACTAGACAAGAAACAGTGCTTAAAAAAATCTATATATATATAAAGGTATGGATGATAGGGTTGAAGTGGGAAATATAATGAAAAAACAGATGGTAACTAGAATTTACAATAAACAATGTAACAGTATTTATTTACCATAAAGATAGTAAGTATTTAAAATGTAAATGTGACTCCTCAAACGGCTCAAAAATATATCATACACATGAATCAATTGCTGGTATCTAAGATAACACCAATATAATAGTAGTAGCAATTTAAGGCAACCGGCTGGAAGTTTTTAAATGAAAACCGCAATGTCTATAGCATCTACACACATGTGCAAAATCCTTAGACCAAGGCAGAGTGAAGATTACCCAGCTCCATAAAGGTGGGAAGATGTACTGCCGACACTCAGATTGGAATCCCTCAGAGTTGTACACACCATGTCCTCTGTAATAATGAGTGGCCACCCTCCTATGTATAGTGATGCACTGTTTAGCGGTATAGTCACACTTCACAAAAGTGCCTTGATGGTGATTGTGTCTACCGGATTGCCGATCCACACAGCCAATGAGAGAGGAGATAGTAGGAAACAGCCAATGAGAGAGGAGACAGTAGGAAACACCCTGACGCGTTTCGTCCGCTCCATGGACTTTGTCAAAACAATATCCAGGCAAAGCTGTTAGATTTTATTTCTTAAGAATATAGGGCTAGATCCCCACTACTGTCTGACACTCAACTTTTGCAAGCTGCTTGCGGAAGTCGGGTGTTTTTTTCTGTTACAATAGGAATCTCCAGGTGTATGGAACAAAGCCAGACGTTTTTTAACTTTTACACTAGTCACTGCTATTTACTCTGCCGTTATACTGTATACTAATTCTTCTAAGGGTGCTACATTTTGTTTATATTAGAGACATGGGGCCAGATGCAGAGCTTTGACCGGTAGCGTATTTACACTAGCCGGAGTCGTATAAACGCTGTTTTGCATGTTCTGCGCATGCACGCTGCTTTTGTTACGACCAGAAACTCTGAACGTACTTATGATCCTACGATCAAAGGCGTAACTACAGACGAAGGGCGTGCCAGACATACGACACCTGTGATTATTCATTGTTCTGCACATATGCAGTAGGGGTGTAGGTTGCCGCCTCGAAAGGGCCCTTTTTAAAAGAGCCAATTTCTACCATCCCATAGCAAAGTCCTTATCCACTGATCCCTATCTCTCTTCCCTCATCAACAAGCACAGCCCTTCCTGCTCTCTCCATTCTGCTAACCACCGCTGTCTAACCTCCCTACTTATCATCACATCTCATGCCTGTGTCCAGGACTTCTCCCGTGCTGCACCTCTGCACTGGAATGACCTCCCTTCTTCAGTAAGACTCTCCCCCACTTTGCAGGTCTTCAAGCACTCCCTCAAACACCTGTTCAGGCTAGCCTACCCCTCCTCTTAACATCCTCACTGCATTCTACATCTATTCCTTCTTTTCCTTCATTCCCCCTCTCCTCCGCTCACACCAGCAGTCCACTCCCTTCCACCTCCCTATGTTTTCCTCCCACTTAGTGTGTTAGCTCACGTGAGCAGAGCCCTCCATCCTAGTGTTGTTCCCTCCTCCACCACTCCCCCCTCATTTTGTACCCCTCTGCTACCCTTTTACCCCATCCCCCTATGTTGGCTCCCTCTTAAACTCTCACTGCGCTCTATCCCCTCCACCTTGATCTGTCAAACTTGACACCTCACATTTCGCCTTGCTGTCTGTGCTTGCTTCACTTTATTGTATTTTTCTGATATTTTTATATTTAAATTGTAATAATAATAATAATAATAATAATAATAATAATAATAATAATAAAAGTGCCTGAGAAATCGATTGCTGCTGCCTCACAGAGGAGAATTCCCAGGACAATGACGCAGCGGTGAATGGTTAGCAACCCTTCTCCTAATTCTTACCCTAACATTCCCCTTACATTACCCTAACCCTCATTTCCCCACAGCCTGATCCTAAGACTCCCTTCCCCACAGCCTAACCCTAAAACTCCCCTCCCCACAGCCTAACCCTAAGACTTCCCTCCGCGGAGCCTAACACTAAAACCCTATGTTGCATATCTTATTGATCTTGATCCAAACCTCCGTGAGTGTTATGTACATATCTGGAAGTCTGCATGGAAAAGGGGAATTAACTCCCATGTCTCCAATCCCTACCCTAACTTCTCTGCACAAAGCAGTGTCTGTCCTCCCGCCTTTTGCAGGGATTAGGCCTGCAAAGTTAAAGTGCCGCCTCGTTGGATGGTTCTACTAGAGTATAGAACTTATTTCCGTGCATTAGGAGATCCATTGCTTAACTTCTAGTATGTGCATTGCCAAAATATCACCCAAGCTACTTGTGGCAGTCGGATGACATTCACATTTCTGGATCTGATGCATTGTTATTAACTGAGGATCCTACATTAAAAGAGGTATTTGTACAACCCCACTCTACAAACACACAATAATAAAACTTGATTATAATCCATGTTACTCTAGTTCATTTATGCACATAAGACTGCCATGAAATTCTGCCTTTTATGACTTTTGCTTTATCAAAATCAATTAACAGCAGTGTTAATAAAATGTGAGATTCTGACAACAGGGATTGGTCTGTGCACATTACTATAAAGAAAAACAATTAGAGGAAAACTAATATTTTTCTCTAATTAAACCCTCTATAAAATATAACATGTTTTAGCTCAGTTCCCTTTTGGAAGAAACAAAATGTGCAGCTTTTAAGCTTATTTTGTGATAACATTTAAACAATTCCACTAATGAGATTCTGTGTTAATTATCTTCTACCACTCAATGGGATATATATTTCAGTACTGGAAGGAGGCTATCATGATGAAGGTTATGAGCCACTTATTATATAGGAAGTTGCTAGTTACATATGAAGACTGTAAGAAGTATATTACAGTTGTTGGGAATAAACATTCATTAAAAAAAATTACTTTAATGAATTTATCTTACAACTTTTGTAACACTATTTAACAAACTAAAATAGCTGCTCCAGACAGTTGTCTGGTCTGTTCCACTGCTGTAACAGCCTGTTCAGCTATTCCACACAGCCGTCTGCCCCTCATTCAGGGGTGTGGGTTGCCTGTAAAAACGGCCCTTTTTTGGCAGTTTTATACCAGTGAATTCAGAATGGTTTTGGAAATCGATTGCATCTGCCTCGAGGAGGAGAAGCAGTAGTCCCAGCTGTCCCCCACTGATGGCGGCCTTGACCCTAAACCTCGCCTACCCGCAGCCTAACCCTAAGATCCTTTTCCCTGAAGTCTAACCCTTAGACTTTCCTCCCTATAGCCTATCCCTAGGACTTCCCTTCCCATAGCCTAACCCTAAGATTCCCCTCCTTGTAGCCTAACCCTAAGACTTCCCTTCCCGTAGCCTAACCCTAAGAATCCCCTCACCACAGCCTAACTTAAGACTCTCCCCCCATAGCCTAACCCTAAGAATCCCCTTCCCGTAGCCTAACCATAAGACTCCCCTCCCCACAGCATAACCCTAAGAACTCCCATCCCCGCAGCCTAAGCCTAGATTCCCCTACCTGCAGGCTGACCTTAACCTTCACCTTCAATTACTCTAACCCTAACCCTCCTTTCCCCAGAGGCTAACCCTAAAGTCAGCGGAGAGTGTTACCTACCTCTCTGGTTGGGTCTGTGGTGGGTGCAACAGAACCAGAAGCTTCAGAAAAAATGAATGGGTAAGTATGCCATATCTCCATCCCCTCATTCAGATACCTGCTGACTGTCCTCTGGTGCTCATAATATAGGTTGCTATTTTGGAGGCCTGGGATCATGTTGGCATGTACTGTGCTGTTGTTAACTATTTTCTCTTGATTGGCTGTAGACAGGAACACAATCAACAGGGTACATTAGGTATAAAGGCCCTGAAATTACCAGGAAGTTCACTGTTTTCTAGTCTGGTATTATTAAGATCTAAATAACTGTTATTATTGTTGGCTGTGTCTAATTCAGAAATGTCAGTAATTAGAAAGTTCTTCTGCACTCCCGCCACAGGACCCAATGGAACCCACCACTGACAGGTTAGATCGGAGAAGGAAAGACTTAGGGTTAGGCTGTGCAGAGGGAATGGAGTCTAGAAGGGGAATGTCAGGGTCAGGCTGTGGGGAAGAGAGGGTTAGGGTTAGGGTAATGGAAGGTTAGGGTTAGGGTGAGGATTAGGAGAAGGGTAGGGGTTGGAAAATACTTATCTGTCAGCGCTAGGGATTCTTGCTGGGGATCTTCGTTTTTGTGTCTTCTGTGGGGCAGGAACATTCGCTGGGTTCTTAAATGCGCTGTTGAAAATGGCCCTGTCGAAAAAGGGCAAGTCTCAGTGACAAAACACACCTCAGGGAATAACCATTATTATCTGTGTTGGTCCCACAATGTCAGATGGCCACCTTGACTACAGACACATTACAATTGACTACACAAACCTATTATTTTGCTTATCTTTCTCTACCTAGATTTTTTTTTTAAATATGTCTGATAAGGGTTTATACCCTAATTAAATGCATAATTTAATTGCTTCAAATATGAGTATTAATAGTGTAGACTTTAAATGCAAACCATGTTTAAAATATTTCGATTTCTGCTCTATCTTCTACTGAAACGGAATTACGCATGTTTTCCAGGCTGAGATTCATCATTGAGAAATTCATATAGTGCGACCTGACACTATGGTCTTGGTCAAACAAGGTAATATAGATGGATGTGTGGGAATGATATGATGACAGGAATGATAATTCACATCTCGCTGAAAAGAATAGAAAGAAAATTCAATAAAAAGTAGAATGCAGCTTCTACAATGGGGAAGTAGACTTAACGTTATACTATAGCAGCCACTTATACCTTAGTGTAGTTATTTATATCAGCTAATGTTATGATATTATAGAAAATTGTAACTTACTGAAATAATGCTCTATATATAGTGCCATTGCATTTTTACTTTGTATTGAATCATTATAAAACCTTGCTAACATATAGTCAATTCCTCCAATATGATCCCTTCGGTTAGATGCTTTACACCCATGTTGCAACGAAGATGTTCAAACTAATTTATGTGTGTTACATACAAGGAAAATACTGGCTGATTTTGTTTATTTTACACAAGTACTGAACATATTAAAAGATTTAGGGCCGGATTCACAACTCCGTAAGTGTTCAACATACGTCCTTAATTAACCAATACTAGCTACTACGCATGCCTACTAACTATTTTATGTAATCTATGTATCATTTTGTTACGTAGATTGCATATATGCGGTCTTTAAAGAAATTAAGGGCGTATGTTGAACACTTATGGAGTTGTGAATCCGGCCCTTAAACTCTAAATGACCAACGGCTGACTTTGGCATTCCCATCATGCACTCATGCCAAATAACGACACAGACAATGTTATGGCTTTTAAAAAGGGCAGAGATTTGGGAATCAATGCAGACTATGAATTTGTTAAATGAAAGGTGGCAATAATAGCCGGTAGAGAGAAGAAAACCGCAATAGAGGATAGGTACCTCCTGACCTCAGCATACTTAAGGTAATGGTCAATGCAAGAGTACAACCCCTTTCAAATTGCTCACCCTGGTGAGAATCGGGGAGTCATATAGGGAACCAGCCACTGGGCATAGCTTGCTGTTTCAGCTTTAAGGGTGTGTCTTCCCTGTACCATACCTTATGCCCTAACCTAACACCATATATTACTGACAAACCCCACCAGTACCGCCAACCTTTGCCCCAACTGAATATAAATAACATGTTAGAAACTTCAACTAAGGGAGGGAGGGTAATAACTTCTAAAAGAGGCTGAACCATTGGTGGCCTGACTTAATATACCCCTAACCGCCCCCCTGCCCCTTACCCCAACTCTTGGCTAGCTAACCATTCCTGATTGGCTTACCCATTTAACCCATTGACTGCTTGGTGACGATGTCAAGCAGCCGGGTGTTTATCACACTTAATGCCAAGATGGCATTCAGTTTTTCTTAATTTAGAGTTCAGCTACAACACATCACCTCCAAACTAAGGGTCTGGTTTAGCCCTCCTTGCGTTTACCGCATACATGGAGGTCTGTCAGTTAGCACAGAAGAAGGTGACTCCATAGTCACTCCCCTCTCTCATGCAGATGTTAGGTTAGTTATACTGTAAAAAAGCAGCCTTAAGTGTGTCATGAAGATGAAGTCAGTCTACTTCTGCTTCTTTTTATTAGATCTTCCTTGTGGACCTGGTTACCTCCATGACTATTCAGTTGGTACTACACTGATTTCTCCTGAGACCTCACGATTTACTTTGCAATATTTGTTCATCCAGTTTCTTTACAGTGGTTTATTTTAATCTACCGTTCGGCCCCTCTTATTTACCAACTTGGGGGTGATTCCCTGCGGACTGTATCTAACTGTTTGATTGTTTATTTATACTAATTGGTCTTTGATTTGCACTATTCATTGATTTTATATGTATTTGTATTTATATTTATTTATTTAGGTTTATTTTATTTTTATTTTTATTTATTGAATTTTTTTCCTTTTTTATTTATGTCTCAATAAATAGTAATTTTATACTCTGAACCGTTTTTTAACCCATTTAAGTTACTTTGGATCTCCCCAGCGCGGCTAATTTGTTTTATAGTTTACCAATTGTTGGGCATTGCACATGCCTCTTTGCACGCGCTCACAGGTAGCTCCAATCTAATTTAATTTCAGTAATTCTTAATTTATTCATTTTCCATTTATTTGTCTTTTTCCAATTGGGTGTGGCGCAGTATCCACATATATTACTTCTGCCACTGGTTTTGTTGTATACCTCTGATTTAGTTATATTTTTATAAAAAATTTGTGTTGATTTAATTTTTCTATTATGACCCAAAGCTGAATCTAACTGAGTTGCAATCATAGGCATAAGGAGTAATTCATCAAGTGCTAATCACAGTCACAAGACAGAAAATGACTGCATTAAAAAGAAATGAATAACTGTAACAAAATCTCAAAAGAAAGGACATAGGTTAATATTAATGTAGAGGTATGATTCACAAGTTAAAGAAAGAATTATTACCAATCAAGTCAACAAGCTCATAGAAAGGTGGAGACTGCTTATGTGATATTCTGTTCAGAATTCAGAAAATATAGAAAGCAATCAAGAATTCTCTGCTTCGTTAAATGCTCCCATTGAGAGATGTGTTCAGTCATTACAGCCAAAAGTGATAATGTTAAGCCACAGAGCCAAGGGTTATCAGGAGAAGTTTTGTGCAGTGATTTGTAAGAATTATAAACATTTGATTTGGCGTTGATCTGACTTCTCAAAGAAAGCTTTATAATCAAGTTTTTATTGAAGTAAATTGATAAACACAATACTAAATAAAACTGTAATATGTTTTATGTACAGTCAACAGGGGATGGAGTTGCTGGCAAGAAAATCCCCTAAAAATAGAGAATAGCTAATTTTCTGTCTCTATTTTGAAAAGTCAACTATTTGCTAATTATATTTTTTTACAATGGGTAAGTAGGCCGGCATATTTGCCCATTCATTTTTCAAAAGCCGCTTCACACGTCGCTTTAGAAGCCACCAGACCCTAAACAGACCCCAATGCAGACCCCCGCCACAGATACAACGGAGATGTGATGGTTAGGGTAAGGATATTAAAATTCTTGCCATTTGCAGCATAGGGAAAATCGATAGCTTCTCCTCCTCGAGGCAGAAGCAATCAATTTCCTATTCCATTCGAAATGCATGAGATGAAATGTTCCTTTCAATAAAGGGCCATTCGTACCCTCAACTCACACCCATTCACTAGCACAGGAGGATGGGGGATCAATTTGCAATGTAACCCAGAGGCGGAACTAGCGAGTTGTGGGCCCAGGTGCAAAAAATACTTTGGCCCTGATGATATTCTAGGTAATCCGATGGGGAGCTTCGTCGGTGCTGTAATGATGGCTGTGAGTCCTTGTATCAGCATGGGCCCTGGTCCCGTTGCACTTGTTGCACCAATGGTAGTTCCGACCCTGTTATAACCAACACGCTTGGACAGCTGGGATAATCAACTAGAGACAGGCCACCATTGTGATTGTCACTGTGTAATCAAATGTGAGAGTAATCCCCACACAAAGACATGTGTTAGGATAATGTGCAAGCAGGTCTGAAGGCATGGAGTCTAACAAAGGCCTTATTTTCACCAGAGCCCCTTATGGTGGGTAGGTTTGTGTAGCGGGCACCCAACAGGTCACTGCCCCAGGTTGCCACTGGTGGATCTATTATGATAACTGGAAAGAGAGAGGCTCACTGAGTCACTAGGTGTATGGACACACAATAAAGTAGGAAAAGGATACAAAAAGAGAGAAGTGTAATAATAGACAAAGCCCAGAGAAGAATTCCAGATTAGATATGCCAAGTACACCCAAGTCTGAGATAACTGAGTGTGGAGGCAAGATGCACACGCTATAAATGGGTGAAAACTAACACAAAGTAGAGTATAGTGCCTATTCCTGAATCAGTTCCAATATGCCTAAGTCTGGATGGAGTTCAAATGTATTCCAAGCAGTAAGTACAAATGCCAACATGCACAGGGTGAAAAAGCAAACCTAATCCAAGGAGAGTGCCTTAAAATATGGAAAAATTGGATTTCTGGAATTCATATTTCTAGAGCCATCTATTTATTATCATATCCATATTATTAGCAATAAAAAATGAGGCTGATCAAGGGGTGCCACAAATCAGCATGCATCGAGTGTCCTTTACATCTGAGCAAATAGCATGGGCAGGCTGCATGCACTCCATAGGGGCACACATTGGCACCTCTGGATGCCTATGCAAGTGTGGCATGTAGTGTCCAGTTACAAAGCAGCCAAGTTCTCTAAATATATTGTATTGGCCATATACATTATTATACATGGTGGTTGATGATTTGAGTGAGTGCTTTAGCCATAATGCAAGTTCAATAAAATTATATCCTGGAATGATTTTAGTCAACAGAAATTTTAAAAATGTATATATTTTTTCATAACATAAATAAAAATTATTTTATATCTACACAATGTTACAGCAGTGAATCCATAACTATTGTGTTTGAAGTTTAAATTAGTGCATTGGTGCAATATATGTATTGGAGTGTCAGCTGCCGGGACTTAAGCTGGCCATACACTAGAGTGATTATCGTCCTGATCTTCGAATTATCGTGGATTGGTCGAATTATCGCTGTAGTGTATGGTGCCGATTATTGTCAGAAACGGACGATAATCAAAATATAATGCCTGCCGTTCGATAATCCGATCGGGTGGTTTGCAATAAAAATTATTGTTTATCGCTAGCGATATCGGACAGTGTGTGGGCATTTCTGATAATCGTTCATTTTTCTGCCGATTTTTCCTGACTTTATCCCCACCCCTGTAGGATGTGGCTATGCTGATGTAGATATCGTTCTTCCTGTTTATCTCTCGTGACCCGTAATGAAAGATGGCATCTTGTAATGACTACAGAATAAAGTACCTGCATGTCTGGTAAAGAAAGCTATGGGCATATATCAATGTGCAGCTGCGCACGAATGTTCGTCTGCCTACCGTTACCCAAACTACATGTATAACTACCAAAAGACCCAAGATATATATGGATTACCATTAAAGATAGATGAAATAAACATGAAAAAACATTACCCAGACTACATGTATAACTAGAAAATGACCCAAGAAATATATATGGTTTACTATTAAAGACATATGAAATAAACAACATGAACTAAATTTTCGACTTTCCATTTCCGCCTAAAATTCTCTAATGCTGCTGTCAATCAAACTCTGACACGGCCCCTTTTGCAAAACATGCGGCGATAATCGCCTAGTGTGTGGTCAAGAACAATATGTTCACCACCGACAAAGGCAATGAAAAATCGTGCATTTTTTTTATACTTTTGAAATATCGGACGAATTATCGCATAGTGTATGGCACCGATGTCACTACCTCCTGCTAGAGGAAAAATCAGCAGAATTATCAGAAATTTCATGCTGTGACGATAATCGCTCTAGTGTATGGCCAGCTTTAGACATAACGGGCCTGATTCAGAGGCTGAAAATAAGAACTTAAAGTTACGCCTAGGCAAAACCTTGTTGATTTCAGGGGGAGTCAAGTTAATTTTATTCTATGCATGCAGGAAGAATGCTTTGCTTTTACTTATTGCACACAGATACCTGATCAGCTTCACTTTTAAACTGCTAATTAGACTTGAGCTGGGAAACATCACCTTTTAACTATAATACTGTTGCAACAAATGAAATTTTACTCCCCTGAAATCAACATGGTTTAGCCCAGGTGTAAATTTAAGTTCTTATTTTCAATCTCTGAATCAGGTCCAACCTGTGGATAAGGCAAATGTTTTGACGTAAACTAATTGCTGTCTTTGTTCAGGTCTGGATTACTTGGTCAAGCTATTAGTTTTGAAGTGACTTGCTTTCAGGTCTGAATTGCACGTAACTACAAACACAGTGGAAAAGAGTAATGAGATGTAGTACGCCATGTTCACCTTGGATGTGCTTTGCTGGTGCAATGTTTTTTGTTTTTTTTTGCAAAAGACTGAGACTGTCAGCGATTGCCGGCAGTCTCCATTGTAGAATACATCACTGATGTGACTCCTGGGGCCAGATTTACTAAGCTGCAGGAAAGAAAAAGTGGAGATGTTGACCATAGCAACCAATCAGATTCTAGCTAATACTTTCCTTTTACAAACTAAAAAATGTTAGCTAGAATCTGATTGGTTACTATGGGCAAAAATCTGCCTGCCTAATCCTGACCCTCAATTTCCCGCAGTCTACCCTAACCTTCTGCTTTTTTAGCCCTAACCTCCATGATCTGCAGCCTTACCTTAACCTTCCATGCCCCGCAGCCTAAGCCTAACCTTCCCCTTAAGCCCTAGCCCTAACCTTATACCCACTGCAGCCCAAACCTAAATTACATAATGCAAACGCCGCAGCCTATAGCTTTTGAGAAGAGGAAAATCATTTCCCAATAGCAATTTTCTAGTTACAGAGTATTTCGAGCAATGATACCATCGCCATTCAGCTGGCGGTTGTATCATTTTTAGAATAGGGCGAAAGCTGCGTTCCTCTCACCTCTGGATTAACCCCAATATTTCGAAACGTTTGTACTTTATTTAAAGCATTTCCCACTCAACATATTGTCCAACAAACACCAACAGCAGCTATAGAAGTGAAAACTTTGAGGCAGATAAAATTTTAAGTATATAAGAAAACATAACATCACAGTAAAATTATATATATGATACCAATGGTTTGAACTGTACAGAAATAAATTCAATGGTCTCATTAAAAAGCACTGCTCTGCTAGACTGGGTTTCTAGGGTTTAGTTACACTACTTTTGTCAATTTTATTGGTCCTCAGTGGAATCGTTGGTCTGACAATATTGATAGTTTGTATATTCTTTGCTGTTCCTAAAGCAGACCAAAGACTTTGTTTTAGTATTTATTGTCTTCTGAGTGATATGAAGTTTTATTCTTTGCATCTTACTCATTTTTAGATCACAAAGAATTAGAAAAGACCCAAATTAGGCATAAAAATATATATCCTAAAATGTCCTAAAATTTTCCTTTAGAAAAAGTTGGCTTCTTGGATAATGAGATGACAATAAATAACAAATATGAGGAAGATTGAGATTAACTTAAAGGAGGTGGTTGGAATCTTTAACTGTTAATCACCTTAAAGGACCAGGCCTTGTCCAAAGTGATTGCTACTGGAGTAGGTGGGGTGGTCTAGTAGCTTCAATGTGGGCCTTTTTTTACTCAGCTCCCAGTTGCTCATTACTTCCAAGGAATTTTCCTACCACCCTTGTGCCTTGGATTTGTTTAATCCCTGCAATGGCTGTCATTGCTTTTTCATTGAATGTGCAATTTAGTTTCTGTCTGGTAGGAAGAGCAGAAGTCTGTTATAGTTAGAAACTTTGGTGATGAATGAAACAAGATGGTCAGGGTTTTTCTATGCGTAGATGCATTAACCAAGATGGAAGTAGAGCACTTGTTGAATTATAAATGATTTAAATGTCCCAAAGCTTTCGATAATGGTTTACAAAGTGTGCACTCCCAAAATTCGGGCAATTCTCCTGATATCCCGGGAGAGCCGCAAATCTCCCGCAAGGGACTTGAGGCTCATGGTTTCCATGAAACCATGGCCTCAACTCCTGCCCCCCTGCTTGGCAACACTAGTTTACTAGTGTTACTAGTGTTTACTAGTGTTACTAGTTTACTAGTGTTACAGGGAGAAACTTGATGATGCCAATTGCGTCATCAAGGCCCACCCCCATCCTTATGAAATCCCCGAAAGGGGTAATTGATAGTCAAGGGGTGGGGCTTAATTATGCAATTTGCATAAATCACGCCGTTAAACCCTGCCACCTGCATGCATCTATGGCTTCCCTCCAAAATCTCCAGGAGGGAAGCTTTTAAAAGTCAGAAACCCTGTTATAGGGGTGCCATTAATCCTGGTGGATCCGTGTACAAAAACTGCAGGAAAGGTGGTGATTACTTCAACTCCATCCTTCATGTTGAGCATACTTACAAAAAGTGCAAACAGAGTCTCCCCAACAATCTCAATAATCAACAGTAAATTATGCAACAAATAGTATAAAGAATGTATAAGCAATGCTGGTACACTGAATGGAATGTTGGTTATCCGGCCTACATGTCTTTGAATATGATACTTGCTATTTGCAATGATGAGCTTGTCGCAAATCATATGTAACAGTCTTTATGGAGCATGGATAATGGTCCGGATTCACACCTCCGGACATATTGCATATATGTCCGGTGTTTACCAATATTTGAAACTGTGCATGCGTAGTATCTTTTTTTACATAATCTACATATCTTTTCGTTACATAGATTACATAAAAAAGATACTACGCATGCGCAGTATCAAATATCGGTAAACACCGGACGTATATGCTATACATCCGGTGGTGTGAATCCGGCCCAATATGAGGAGATCTTACCTATGATATTTAGCATATGAGTCGAACTTCCATGATAGTAATATAAATGGTGTTTTGTGTCCGCAGCAGCAGTGTCACATTGTTACGTGAGCAATGACTTATCTCTCCCCAGCAGTATTTCTTAATAGCATTCTCATCAGTGAATACCCCGGTAAGCCTGATCTTGCTAGCTGTCCTTCTCTTTCATAATAGCCATAGACTCCCTTTCGGCACATAAACTCATTTTCCTTGACTCTGCCTCAGTCTGGTTGCTAACAGGGAACTGGATCCAGAATTCCTTCTGGGCTCAAAGCTCTGAGTTCAGCAGCAGTGGGAATCTTATGCTGGATCTCAGCTCAGTCTAGCCTTCCACAAAGCTGGGATGCAGTCTACGTACAGAAAGTGCTGTTTCCAAAACAGAGACAGTCGAAAGCAAATTTTTGGTTGTTTCTATTTTGAAAGTAGCACTAATTACCATAGTTTATAAATGAATATGTAAGTATGCCAATCTGCTTACTTATCCATTAATTCATTCAAAAACCGCCATCACAGTCCTGACACACTGCCGCAGACCTGCCGGACAGGTGAGTATTACAGGGGACTCTATGGAGAGTCATTGCAAGTCCTCGCTGCAATGACTGCATTACGAAGTAGGGACAGCCGAAAGTGCCTTTTCGGCTATCTCTGTTGCGAATGGCAGCAATTTTAGAATTTTTTTTAATGAATGGGTGAGTATGCGATTAGTATACTCACTCATTCATTTTCGGAAGTGCTGCTGGGGAGGCTATGCAGGGAGGGGGGACTTAGGCTTAGGCTGCATGGGGGGGGACTTAGGGTTAGGCTGCAGTGGGGAGACTTAGAGTTAGGCTTCATGGGGGGGAGGGTTATGGAGTGGGTTGAGGATACTTACTTAGCTTTCGGAGCACCATGTTCGATGCTCATCGAGGCATAATCAATCAATAGACCAGCCAGTTCAGAACTGGCTAGAGGGGAACGGCCCTATTGAAATAGGGCTGTTCTCAACAGGGACCCACACTCATGGGGAGTTTTACTGTTCTGAGTTTATGGGGAGTCCTAGGGTTAGGCTGCTGAGAGGGGAGTATTAGGGTTAGGCTGTGGGGAGGGAGTCTTAGGGTAAGGGTTAAGCTTGCAGACAGGGGAATTTAACCTACTTGGTCTGTCTGTTACCACTCAGTCTTGTTAAAATGATTGTTAAAATTGGAAAACGCTACGTAATCTGATGGTGCTATATAAAAACATGTTAATAAAGAAAGAAATAGTAACCGTTATTTAATGATTTGAATATTTTTGACTCCTGCATTTAAACTACAATACATAGAATTACATTTTTTTTATAATTCTTTACTACCAAGCAAAATATAGGCAAAAAAGATTGTATAAGGTATCATACTGTAACATATTGAGGTAGATCCAGAACTCCTCTTGCAATACGTTTCCTCACGTAGCGTATTTACGCGTGCATACTTTCTATACATTCCCCTTGGCACACCCCTTGAATGTATGTATTTTGTCCGAGATCCGCTTTCAAAACCCTACCTTAACTTTTTCCCACGTAACCGATGTCATCGTACGTATGTGCAACACGTATTTATGCAGCTAAGCACGTCCATACTGTACACTTTAAATACAAACCCCCGCCTACATAGCGTATTTCAGACGTAATTTAGACCCACGGAAAATTGGCATGCCCACACGTAAGGATTTACGTGAATGGCCCATACATTCACATTTACGCTCCGTTACGGAGCGTATTTTCTATGGTGTGCATGCGCCGAACAAGCGTTGTTCTGGATCTGGCCCATTGTTTGTAAAGTAGAATTTTAGTTACTCAAACATAAATGAGATTTTGTTCCACACAAATTAAGCAGTATGACACCAAAACCAGATAGAATTCTTTTTATTTGTTAGGAAATTTATTTACAGATCTGACCATCAGGTAACTTTGTCATTATCAAAATGTGACAACCACCAGAATTAAAAAAAATATTTTCTGCTTTCCTAACTTTACTGTGGATAATTCTATTTACTGTATAATACACAATTCTTGTCTTCTGTAGAGTTTTCAAGCAAATGAATGCCCCAATCCTTGATGGTTTCCTGAGCAACCGATTATCTTCATCTTTTAATATGTGTTTTCTAATAACATCTGAGGGAAGATGACAAAAGAAATTAACTCCATATAAGTCCAAAGAAATGTAAGGCTTGTATTTTTTTTTTTTTATAAACTCCCACTTGTCTTTCTTATAGATTAACAATTAAACATATATTCCATAACTCCAAATTTCATCAAAATGAATTGCATAATGAATTTGTCAAGATATTTGTAACTTAATATTGTGTAAACATATATACATCTTTTTCTTGTGCACCATAAATGCCTATACCTACTTTCCCATAAGACTCCAAAACTTTGGGTAGTGCACCTTGAATCCCAGTAACATTATCCCAGTAGTGGGAGCATGGAGTAATAATATAATTTTATGCAACTTGCATCAGTTTCGTCTCTACTTCACAATGCTGTGAATAAGAGAATTTAGCAGTGGGTCCCAGGGCTTAATGATGCAATTTGAGACATTAAAAGGAGGGGAAGGAGGAGTCTATGTATTATACCTATCAAAAATTACAAGAACTATTAAAGTCAATTCACCAAATATTCCAATTTTGATTGAAAAGTCTTGATTTTGGACCGGATTTAAAATTAAGAAATAAATAATTCGCAATTCGCAAAAAATAAATACCTAACTGCCAAGACATGCTTAAATTTAAATGCCCCCACCCTCCACTCTTCTTAACTTCCTTTTTACGGAGGACTGGTACGCCCCTTCTTACTTATCTCACAAAGAACGGAGTTGAAGTTTGTGCTTAATGGGTTCCCGTACGTAACATCTGGATCTCATGCATAGCTTTGTGTTCTGGGCATGCACAGTTTAACCGTTCCTAAATATACACACGGAGATTCGGCTTCTTCTTAAGTGTGAATCAGGTCCTTTGTGACTATAGTGATGATTCATAATTACGGGCAGGGAGGGAGACTTACGCAAATCATTTGCCTAAGTCCCCTTCACATGCATGAAGATGTTATGCGTCAGAAAGGCCACCATAAAGAACTTTGTTTCATATGGAAGCAATCTCATAAAAGGGGCTGGCATTTAATTTCTGCATGCTTAAACCCTGCCGTACAGACAGGGTTAGATCTGCTAATTAAGTGTTGGGGGTGGGGAGAGGCAGTTCCGCACATGCAACTTAAGGTAGGGTTCTGGACACTTAAATGTCCTGCACTCTGTAAGAAGCTTACTTTCAGATTACGTAAGTCGCAAGCAAATCTGAATCAGATCCTATATCTTGTTGTCCTGCTCATCACTGTGTGTGTACCGGAGTGGGTTAGTTAAGACTAATGTGAAATTCAATGCTACTCTGCATAACAGAGCCAAGGGGACAGAGGACTGTGCCCTCATAGTGCCCAGAGATAACTGTGGCAGTTCCAGATGTCAAGAGGTACAAAATAATGTGTCAGTCGCAAGCTCTAGGTGTCATTGAGCTTGTGATTGCAATTGCATTTTTATTTTAAGTGCAGTTTTTTTGAAGTGCAGAGTTAAAACCAGGAAGGAGTTTAAACAAGAAAGGAGTTTAAACCAGGGCTGGGCAAGCTAAGGTTAGTCATTTCAATACACTGTAGGTCAAGTGGGGATAAGTTTTATATAATATGATGAGTGGTAGCAGGATTAAAAATCTCACTCAATGCATGTCTTGTCATATGTATGCACACTTGGAGCAAGTGTTCCATTGTGAATTCCTATGTGAGAAATGTGAGCACTTGGTCTCTTTGGAAGCCCAGGTAACTGATCTAAAGCAGACCATTGCTACATTGAGGGAGATTGCAAATCTTGAGCAGAGTCTACAGCTCATTGTTCATGCTTTAGCTGAGACAGGTGGAGCAGAGACAGAAGAGGATGCACAGGCAGGCAGCTGGTTAACAGTTAGAAGGGGTGGCAGGGGAAGGAAGAGGCAGGCCAGTTCTGAGATGAGCAATCCCAGTCGATTCACCAGATTGGATGAAGATACTGTGGAAGGCGGTTCAGTAGCGGCAGGGCTGAGTGAGACTGCTAAGTCTCTCAGACTTAGAGGGGACCAAAAGTAGTCAGAGACCTAGGGATATTGTGATAGTAGGGGATACAATTATTGGGAAGGTAGATAAGGCAATCTGTTACAGGGACCGTGCATGCTGAACAGTGAGCTGTCTTCCTGGTGCTCGAGTTCGGCATATCACGGATCGATTGTTGGGTGCGGCTGGGAATGACCCAGCAGTCTTGGTGCATGTTGGTACCAATGACCGGGTTAGAGGGAGATGGGGTGTCCTTAAGAATGATTTCAGTGACCTGGGTCGCAAACTTAAGGCAAGGAAATCCTAGGTAGTATTTTCAGAAATACTACCTGTGCCACGTGCTAGTCCAGGGAGGCAGAGGGAGATTAGGGAGGTTAATGCGTGGCTAAGAGATTGGTGTAGGAAGAAGGGTTTTGGGTTTTAGAGCACTGGGCTGTTTTCTCAGTTAGATGCCATCTTTATTGCCGTGATGGATTGCACCTGAATGAGGAAGGGGCTACTGTGCTAGGGGAAGGAATGGTTAGAAGGTTGGAGGAGATTTTAAACTAGGTTTTGGAGGGAAGGGGCAAGAAAATATTTTTGGGATAGACATCGAGTGCAGTAAGGGGGAATATAGTAAGAATCAAGGGGGTGGAGAGGTGGGAAGAGGTTTTACCATTAAGAAAAACAGCCCTAGCAAAGGAAAAACAAATAACAAAGGGAGAAAATAGACTTAAGTGTATGCTTGCAAATGCAAGAAGCCTGTCAGGTAAAAATGGGGGAGTTAGAACTAGAAGCAATGAAAGAGCAATATGATATTATAGGTATTACTGAGACATGGTGGGATGATACACAGGACTGGACAGTCAACTTGGAGGTCTATACTCTGCTCAGGAGGGATTGGGTAAATAAAAAGAGAGTTGGAGTATGTCTTTATGTTAAGCCAATGTTAAAACCAAGTATACAGGAAGTTATCTATGTGGGTGTTGGTGATAATATAGAGGCATTGGGGGTGGAAATATCCAGTAGAGGTGGAAGTTCAAGAAATTTCTGATAGGGATATGCTATAAACCACCAAATATTAGTTTACTTGGTAAAGGTAGATTTTCCAATATATTAGAGATTGATGACTTGGCTGTTATTATAAATGAAGTTGTTTACACTGCTATTTGATGCCAATAAAAGAAAGTCTTTAAGAAGTAGTTGCTGTGAGAGAGGGTGGAGGGTATAGGGCTTCGCTGCTGCAATCCACTGACACATTTCTCCCAAATGAGGGTTTTTTCAAAGAGTAAGGTGTATTGCAGACTCATGGGTTTAAAAAGGTTTCTGGGAGGTGTTTGATTATACATCAGCTGTGGTTAAAGACCCAGGACCTGATTCACACTTAAGAATCTTCTTAAAATAAGAACTTAAAGTCACTCCTGGACAAAACCATGTTGATTGCAGGGGGGATTAATTTAATTGTATTCTTTGTATGCAGGGATATATCTTTGAATTGCTTACTGCACACAGATACTGACCAGCTTTACTAACTTACTGTTATTTAGACTTGGGCTGAGAAATATCACCTCTCAAAACTAGTTCTGCTTGCAACAGATGAAATTTGACTCCCCTGCAATCAACATGGTTTAACCCAGGTGTGACTTTAAGTTCTTATTTTAAGAAGATTCTTAAGTGTGAATCGGGTCCCCAGTATTTATCTTGTACCTATGTTATTCTCTCACATACAGAAACATATTTAAAAATCAGCACTATAAAAAAATGTTCAACAAAATATAAAAACAAGAAAAACATAAATAAATAAACATATAAATAATATACTAAAGATTCACAAGAAATTATTTTAAAAAATTTGTACAATTATGATTGTTCCAAAGACTTCAGTAAGTAACATTCTTATTCATCCACAAGTAGAAAGTAGTATCTTTAAAATAGTAGATCAACAGTTGAAATAAGATGAAGTTTATATAGTCAGTTGATTTAACCATAATTATTCAACCACAAATAGAAAGTAGTATCTTTAAAAATAAAGTAGATCAACAGATGAAGCAAGATGGAATTTATATGGTCAGTTGATTTTACCATAATAAAATATACTGAATAAAATAAAATGAAATAATGTCCAAAATTAGATAGATGTAAATAAATAAACTACAATAATATACATCTCCATAATAGTTCATTGATAACTATTAATAGACATTTCCAGAAATAATTTAGGTTATCATAACATTAATCCAAATAAAATTAATGGAGCAACAATTACATATCCATATAATATGAATCTAATTAGTGATTCTAAGGGACCAATATTCTATGGTGTTGTTTGGACAAAGTCAGATTTAAGAGAAAAAAAAATTGTTTTATATTTTTATTACATGTGGTTTTCATCCAAGTTTCCTGAAGAATAGTTAATTATTAATTTTACTGTCAAGTCACATATTCATTAGTTGAGGATATAAATTAAACCCAATTGGGTATCAGAAAATCCTATATTGTGAGTCAGAAATAAAGTCATTTAAAAATGGTTAAGCTCTATATTTTCATTCAACTAACGTATCCAAACAATATATCCAAAAGGTTTCTCTTTTTGCCAATTGGCTAAATCTATCTCCTCCTCTAGGAGTTTTTTCTTTAACTTTCTTTTATTGAAGCAGCAAGTACACAGCAGATAAACATCAGTAGTAAACATACAAAAGCTGCTATGGCATCTTTCAAATTATTACAACAAGTTAACAATAGAGTAATAGTCTGCAATAATAGTTGTAACAGATAACAAAGAAAGGAGTGGGGGGAGGGAGGGGAAGATCACTAAGCAGATAGACATAGGGATGAGCGGGCTATTGGAGATACACGGGGAAGTAAAGTTAAAGGCAGCTGGAGAAAGAGTCTCGTAATCAAGTTTATCCCCCAAGGGTTCTGGGTAGGAGATTGTAGATTGAACCAAGGGGTCCACACCTTGTAGTTATCTTCCTCTGTGCCCCTCAAGTAGGCAGTCATTCTTTCCATGCCTGCGACAAACCAAATATGCAAGGTCAGGGAGCATAGGGAAGGGGGGGCTGGCTGCTTCCAGGCCTTAGCGATAAAGCATTTGGCTGCAGCCAACACATGAGAGGCCAGTTTATGGGAGGTGGTGTCTGTGTCAGGGATGGGGTAACATAATAGGTAAATCCAAGGATTTTTAGGGGGTGAGCAGGGGAGGAGGGCCATTAAGAGGGAATGAACCATATCCCAGAATGGAGTCAAAGTAGGGCAGGTCCACCATATGTGAAGGAGCGATCCCATGCCTCCACAGCGCGCCAGCACCAGGGAGAGGAGGAAGGGAAAATCTTCGAGAGACGCTCGGGGGTGAGGTACCACCTATACTAAATTTTGTATGCATTCTCTTTGATTTTGGTACATATGGAGGATTTAGCAATGTTTTGCGGATGTCTTCCCAGGGTTCATCATCATCGGGACAGGGACTCAAATCTCTCTCCCTGTCTCTTTAATGCTTGTCCTGGGGGCCAACATGGGCCTCAAGCAGGATGGCATAAAGGGTGGAGATCATTCCTTGGTGAAGTGGAGCCATCAGGCAGAGATTTTTGAAAGCGGAAGGGGATGAGAGACAGGCTTCAGCAGGGAGAGCAAGCAAATAGTGCCGAACTTGAAAGAAGTGGAAAGGATTAGGGACAAGGTCGGGAAATTTCTGGGGGAGGAAGGAAGTGGTGACCCACTCACCCCCCTCTTTAAGGTCATGAGTACATCGAATTCCAAGGTGCCTCCATGGGCGAGAGAAAGCTTTTGACTGTCCTGGAGGGAAGGCAGGGTTATCCCAGAGGGGTAGTAGGGGGGAAATCAAGGGAGGAGAGGCTACATGGGGTCTACACGAGTCCCAAATGGAGGCTGAGTGAGCAGTTGTGGGTAAGGAGAGCATAGTGGGCGGGCGTCCGGCTCTTGGGATCCCCCAGATAGATGATAGTGATGACAATCCCAGGTAAGTATATTTAATATCTACCTAGTCTAACCTACCCGGGGGTGCGTAGGAAGCTACTATGTGGCTAAGTTGGGAGGCTTGATAATAGAGCTTGAGATCTGGGAAGCCCCTACCCCCCTGAGTAGTAGGTTTTTTAAGCAGCGCTAAACGGGTTCGGGCGGGGCGATGGTTCCATTTAAACCTGACAAGGGAGCGTTGAATAGTTATGAGCACAGCGTTCGGGACTTTTACAGGGAGGGTTTGGAAGTTCTAGGAGTTTTTTCAACTAGTTCAATCCCCTTTATTGTGAGTGTTTGTATATCTCCATTATGTTTTTGGTGTACATGTCTTGACAGAGAATGGGCCTGATTTCCCTTTAGCACATTTCGTCAGTGTTCCATAAAACGTATGTTCATTGTTCTAGTTGTTCTGCCAATATATATGGTACCACATTGGCATAGTATAAGGTAAATAATGTATGAGCTGTTACAATTTATAAATGACTTTTTTTTTAAAAGACTCCTTTTGGTCTGAAGATTAAAAACTTTCATGATTTTTATCTGTATGTCTACATGTATAGCAGTTTGTTCGTCCACACTTAAAGGACCCTAAGGGCTTTGGAGGGAGCCAGGAAAGATGAGTATTTAACGTCAGTGTGGATTATTTAAGATGACTATGGACCAAGTGGTTTTTAATTCTTCTGGCTATTCTAAATATAATGCGTAGCTTCTATTCTATAGCTGCGTGTAATGTATGATCCAGTTGTAGGATAGAATCATTTTTTTGAATAATTTTCTTGATAGATGTAGCATTAGTAATAAATGGAGTAAACTTTGATTTTGACTTATCTGTATTTTTGGTAGTGTTATTTTTTTTTTATTATTATTAAGCAGTAGAATCTATCGATCAATTCCATATATTCATGTGCTAGAAATTTATTTTTTAGATGACTACTCTGTTCAATAAATTTGTCAACATTGGAGCAATTTCTCCTAAGACGTAAAAATTATCCTATTGGAATATTTTCTTTCCAGACATTATCATGACAACTTTTAAAGTGGAGGAATGAATTAGAATCCACGTCTTTTTAATAATTAATAGTGATCTTTACTATTACTGTAATATCCAAATAATTGATCGATTGAGCATTACTATTATAGAAAAATCTAAGGCCATAGTCATTATTATTAATGTGTGAAATAAAATGTCATAAACAACCACATCCCCTTGCCAAACAAAGAACAAGTTGTTTATATATCTTGCGTAGGAGACTAGATTCTCTCCGAATGGGCCTTGCCAAATATATTGATCTTCAAAGTAGCCCATATATATATATTGACATAACTCGGAGCGAACATGGTCCCTATCACTGTCCCTTTCTGCTGTAAATAATATTTACCGTGAGAAGGATGCATGTTGGTTGCCATTGAATGTCATTGTTTAAATTTAGAAAATCTGTGGTATCTTTGAGATGTAATTTCATAACACACGGTTGTAAAACAGTGTCAATGAAGTGCGATAAATTACTAGTAAGGGACCCTATGCCAGAAATAATTGGTCTCCCAGGAGGTGCTGTGTGGGACTTGTGAATTTTGGGCAAACAATAAAAAGTGGGGAGGTCGGGTGAATAATAGTGAGGAAATCCAAAAGGTTCTTATCAATAATGACTTTGTTGTTAGACTCCTTAATCAATTTTTTATATCTCCCAGTGAATTCTTCACTAGGATATATTACAATAATGTGTAAAATTCTGTATCTTGTACTTGTCTTAAACACTCGTCAATATACTGTATTTGACCCTGTCCTGTATTACCACGCCCCCGCCCTTATAGGTGGGATTGATGATTATATTTATCCTTTAGCAGACTATTGAGAGCCCGTCTCTTAGTCTGCTTTCAGAACTTTTCACACACATATTTTTAAAGTGTTTGCTAATAGAAAGTTTCTATGAAATCCCCCTTGTATTGTAGGGGATAGAACTTGGATATTTTCTTTGAAAAATCAGTATAGCACATGGAATTGTTAATATCATTTAAATTAGTAGTTGGGGTTATTACAATGAGAGATCCTTCCTCTTGTAGCTCTACCAAGGTATTCAAAGTGTTAATATCATGACAATCTAAGGAATTAAGGCCAGATTCTTGGTCACATTTACCTTTTTTCAGCATAAAATATTTTTTTCTGCATACATCTCTGGTGAATTTATTTAAATCCACATGGAGATGGAACAGATAAGGCTTAACATTTGGAGAAAATGAAATGCCTTTTAAAAGTAAGGCAGATTTATGTGTAGATACTGGTCGGGAGGAGAGATTGTAGAAGTTAGATGTTAATTCAGATGGATGTTTTTGTGTCTGTTTCGGTCTAGAATCTCTACCTCCTCTTCCTTTGCATCCTCTATAGTTGTTTCTCGTATCCGTCTTGAGCTTTTGCTTGTTAGCGGATCAAAACTGTTCAGCAGAGGAAGACCTTTCCCTAAAAAAATGTTCCCAAGATTCTTGGAATTGTCAGATATCATTTGGCATTTGTCAATAGGGCTCTTGTTATATTGTCTATGATTTTCTTTACTTATTTCTCCTGCAGATAACTTTGCTGGGGATGTATTGGGAGGATCCATGTGTTCAGATTGTGGTAGTCTATTGTCCCTCTTATCCTTTTTATTATTATTATTATTATTATTATTATTATTATTATTATAAAAGGTGCTACAGGCATCCTGGGTGTGGGTTCCTTAGAACGGCTCTAGTTCAAAACTGGCTGCTCAATGAGGCATAGCAATCAATCCATGGAGCACCGAACTTTCGGTGCTCCGAAAGGTAAGGGAAAAAACTACCCCAACCATTCCCCTATTTCTAACCCTAACCCTCCTCTCTCATTACCCTCACCCTAACCTTCCCTGCCCCGCAGCCTTACCCTAACCCTCCCTTCCCTGCAACCTGACCTTAACCCTCCATCTCCCGCATCCTGACTCTAACCCTCCCTTTCCCGCAGCCTGACCCTAGCAATCCTTCCCCTGCAGCCTGACCCTAATCCTCCCTTACCAGTGCCCTGGAGAGGTTCTCACCTTTTCCTACAGTCCTGCGGTAGTGGCAGCAGTGGGATAGCGGCGGCGGAGGTGTTCCAAAAAAAAATTCTAAATTGGGGGGTACTCAAAATAGGAACATCCGAAAAGGAACTTTCAGATGTCCCTATTTCAGAAATGAAACTTTCTAACCGGGGATTGCAACCGAGGCATCCTTTAATTGTTTTTAGCTCTTTATACCACAGAGCTGGCAAATCTTTAACATAGGCAGGTTCCAGGGTGATCAGAGCAAAAAGGAGAAGTTAAGATTTTTTTTTTTTTTTTTTTTTAAGGAACAGCATTTATAAAAACTAAACTGAAACTTCCAGACAGTGATAAAGTGTTCTCGGTTTAGTATACTTTTCCTCTACAAGATAATTGCTGTATTACAGAATGACAACTTCAGCTGATAGATATTATTGTAGTTATTAGTTTTCATTCAGAAACAATTTCAATGATTTTCTGCCTAGAATAAGAAGATCTGTATAAGAGTATTTAAAAATATCTCCGTTTGAGGCAGTTTTTAGACAGTGCCTTGTGCTGTCTGCATATTTCATGTTATACCACAGCCATAGGCAGTTCATTCATCCCTTATCCAGGGAATAGAAACAAAATGCAGTTATGAAGGTCAGCTTTCCCTGAACACCTTGAATGATACTAACCACCATTGTCATTTTAGAGCAGCACATCATTAATAAGATAGTAATAGATTTTCAGATTGAAATTGAAGTTTAATGCTCATCTTTCTATTAGGGGAAGATTATTCTGGAAAACTGATGTCTATGACTGAAATGGTGAGAAGAAATCCAAGGGGACCAGGATACATTTATTCTGAGTTGAGATTAAAAGTCGTGGGCTGAGAAATTCAATAAATAAAAGAATCGGTCGTTCAGTTAAAAATTTGAGAGTTACCACAAATACAATCCAAGAAAAAGGCAATCACCAATGGTGGCGATTCTTCAGTGGCAAATTCCTGGATTTGTAAGATGTGCAATTAAAGTGGGCTCCAAGGGGGTGATGACAAGAACAATCACATACTGTGAGTGAGGAGCTGTACCCAGCCAATGATGTGGAAACTGGACTCTATACAGTTAGGATGCTAATTATGGTATTCTTATCATCTGATTTATAATATTACTAATTAGAAAATGTCACTAATGAAATTCATTAATTTGAAAATCGCTACTGCAGACCCATCAAACCACACCAGACAGGTGAGTACTACAGGAAAGTATATAAGTTTATGGGGAGTTTTAGGGTTAGGCTGTGGGAAGGGGAGTCTTAGGGTTAAGGCTGTGGGGGGTAGAGGGTGAGGGTTAGCGTAATGGAAGGTGAGGGTTAGGGTTAGAGTAATGGAAGGGTTAGGGTAAGGATTAGGGTTACTTAAACACTCACCATTCACCACTGTTTCTTTGTCCTTTGGAGATTTCACAGCCAGTTTGGAACTTGTTGGTATAAAACCTGTGTTCTAACCACAGACCCTCACCAATAATTGGCACCTAAAAACTAAGCTATAAAATTCACTTACCTCCTCTGTCCTCAGGTCACGTGTGTGCATTACGCTACAGTGATTGATGACTTGGAGGGAGGAGGAGGGTGCGCATGGATACAATGTAAATCTGTATAACAAATTGTTATACAGACTTGTCAGCATCTGCCAGAAATGTAACTATCTGGCCGACAGATTACTGATAAATGTGTATGACTTTCAGACATGCAGAGCGCTCCCTGCTATCCTGTGGAGGATGCCCCCTTCATATTTTGGTATTTTTGTTGGGGGGTTGGGTGCGAGCTGCAACCCCCCCACCCTGTTCTGACACTTTTGCACTAACATCAGAAAATGCCCTCTTTCGGAAAATTATGTGTGGTGGACTCCACTTTCCCAGGATGCATCTGGCTTCTCTAGATTCTGAATTTTGTCTTGGTTAAAAATCTGATGGCAGGACTTCTGCACTGTGGTAAAGGGTTTTATGCTTCACACTTACATACTATCCATGCTTCTGCACCATCCCCATTTAAAAGTTAGAAGTCAATTAATGTTGCCTCCCTTCACCCTTATGGATTTCTGGATGCGACAGGGATCCAACATCAAACCTCTGATACTGCAGAGCTCTGGCAGCAGCGTTAGTGGATCTTGGGGACATATTTTTTGAAAATTGCAGTTTGATTTTTTAAAGCTTTAAACAACTGATGTTCATCATTTATTATATTATTTATTTTGCATTTCTGTTAAAAGTTATTTTATATGCACAAGAGGAATTTCATATTTATTGATTACATTGGACCACAACCAGAATATCTCTGCACAAATTCCAGATAAAGAGATATGGGGGGATTCACTATAAATGGTCCACGCTATCCAGCCACACATGTGTTTGCTTATTTACCCCCTCTACACTATTTGCATGGACTAATACTGAACAAAAATGGTCCAACTCAGGGGCGTTTAATGCCTCCCCCCGCACATAGAAAATGAGCCAGACAGCTCATATGCATACTTACTGTACAATAAGCCAGACACTCTTAGTAGAGTGCCTGACTTATTGCTGATACTTGCAACTTGCAATTCCTACTCGGCTGCTGAGGGATTATGCAGCTCCTCCGTCAGCATTGCTGGATTCATGCATTGGCGTTCGGATGTGCACAATGCCTTTTTTGTAATAAAAAAGGTGCCGGAACTCACATCAACTCACAACCGACTACACGACCAATCACAAGCCAAGCAGAGCCACAAGCCGAGCAGTGCCATCACAACTGAAGACGAAGTACACATGCATCGGACTCCACAAACAAGCAGCCTGCGTGCTCCGTTTTAATGATTTTGCCACCAAAACTTTTAAAACTTGGAAAATCCGTCGAAAAAAGGTGCCCAGTTCAGGTGCATTCTATGACAAATAAAGAACTAGATTTGCAGAAGTGCCTAACCCAGCCCACACTGTACAATTTAAATCCCTCCCCCCACCCATATTATGTATTCTCGCATGTACAGAGTTTTGTCACACCATGTCATATGGAGTTGTACTCATGTGGGAATCAACTCCATATGCATTGAGATCCAATGCTTATTATCTGCTGCTCACATGCCACGGCATGCGTAAGTTGGCTAAATTTATTAAGACTGAATACAGTCCCTAGTGCTTAAAGTAGGGGCCAGATTTACTAAGATGCAGAAAATTAAAAGTGGAGATGTTGCCAATAGCAACCAATCAGATTCTAGCTTTCACTATCCTATTACATACTAGAAAATGTCAATATAATCTGATTGGTTGATATGGGCAACATCTCCACTTTTTCTTTCCCACAGCTTAGTAAATCTTGCCCTAGAAGTCTGAACAATCTTTAAAGGGTTATTAAAAGTTATACATCATTTAATGCTATTAAATGGTTATTATTATTATTATTATTATTATTATTATTAATACATGAATACTTTATTGATATATCTATATATGTATAAGTATTTGTGTATGGTATGGTAAGTATGTATGTATGTATGTATGTATGTATGTATATAAGTTTGTATGTATGTATGTATGTATGTATTTATGTATGGTATGGTATGTATGAATGTATGTATGAATGGTATGTATGTATGTATGTATGTATGTATGTATGTATGTTTGTATTTATGTATGGTATGGTATGGTATGTATGTATGTATATAAGTATTATTGTATGGTATTTGTATTGGTTTTTTTCCTTTAATATCTGGCCACAATCTACAGAAGATACCGTAGTGTTAAAAGGTTTTTATTGATAACAAAAAAAAATGAGTTATTGACATAGCAGAAATCCCACCATAAGTTAATCTCTTCAGTGCTGTAATAGGATATAAATAGAAGGCATACTCTTTCATATTACCATTATCATCAGCTCTCCATGCACAGAGCACTGCACTGTCCATCTCCCCAACCCTATCAATCACTCTGCAACTTAACAGAATAGGCCACATTTATTGTATCAGTCTGTAACTCACAGGTGTCAGGGAGTAATAGAGAGAGAGGTGCTGTATGTGTCTCTTTTTTAAACACCATTTGCCAAATTGCCAACATGTTTATAAAATTTGTGGTGCTTGACCACCCCTGTATTACCAACGGGGCAGCAATGTGGCTCAAGGTATAGCTCTTCTTGCTGCCTGGGATCACAACTTAAGACAACTTACACAGTAATTCCACTGTGACATTGCTGGGAAACCATGTTTCACATTAAGCCTCCTGTTCCTTCCATATGGGACCGCGTTTCTAACAGGGACTTGGTTGAGACTTTGAGGGGGCCTGGTTATGACAACTGATAGAGCCCAGGATGTGAGCTTTGTGCCCTTAAGTCACTCCCTTCTGCGTACAAATGTCAAGCACACCAGTGGAGGGATTACTGCATTCTGCATATGCATATAGGAACATAGGGCCATATCCAGAATTAATAACGTTAGGATATTTCTATACGTCATATATGGAAATAGCCTGAAGTTATGTACTGCATTGTGCAGTACGAAGAAACTCCGTATTGATCACAGCCACCTAATGCTGTATTTCATACGGTGTTCATTTTCCACACGGAAGACGGGCCAACGCATCATGTTTGGCTAAACCCTTACATACAAAGAGTTTCTGTACAGAATACTTAGGATAGCGTCCTGTGTTAAGTGATTAAGTTGCCCGCAAGAAAAGCCCCTTTTAGAAATAGAGACAGCTGAAAGCTCATTTTCATCTGTCTATTTTGAAAAGGTAGCTATTTGTGAACATAATTTTTTTTCTTAGAATGGGTAAGTATGCCAATGCCAGTTATTTTTCGGAAGCCCCGGATCCAGAGCTTTGGATGATGCCAGAACTGCCGCCAACCTCTACTGCAGACACCACTGGAGAGATGAGGCTTCTTTAAGGTTAGGCTCTAGGAAAGGGAGTGTTAGGGTCAGGGTGAGCAAAGGGAAGGGTTAAGATTAGAGTATTGGAAGGGGAGGGTTAGGGAACTGTTCATTCCGAAATAGGGACATCCAAAAGTTCCTTTTCGGATGTCCCTATTTCGAATAATGCCCAGTTTTAATTTTTTTTAGAATGGGTGAATGTGCCGATCGACATACTCCCTTATTCTGATTCGCAAATACCACCGCCGCCGATATCCCTCCGCCGCTGCTATCGCTGGACCGAAAGAAAGGTGAGTAACCTCTCTGTGCAGGGTAGGGAGGGTTAGGGTCAGGCTGCGGGAGATGGAGTGTTAGGGTTAGGCTGCAGGGAAGGGACACTTAGGGGTAGACTGTGGGAAATGATGGGTTAGGTTCAGGCTGCAAGTAAGGGAGGGTTAGGGTCAGGCTTCCAGGAAGGGAGGGTCTGAGTTAGGGTTATGAGAGGGGAGGGTTAGGGTTAGAATTAGGGAAAGGGTCAGGCTGCAGGGAGGAAAGTCTTAGGGTTAGGCTACGGGGAGGGGAGTCTTAGGCTTAGGCTGCAGGTAAGGGCATTTTAGGGCGAGGCTTCTGGGAAGAGAGCATTGTTAGGGTTACAGTAGTGGAAAGGGAGGGTTAGGGTATGCATACAAAAATACTTACCATTTGCAGCGTAAGGTTTCGGTCCAGAGAAAATCAATTGTTTCTCCTCCTCTAGGCAGAAGTAATTGATTTCCCAATGCAGTCAAAAGGCACTGGTATGAAATGGCCTTTTCCTAAAAAGGGCAGTTTGTACCGGTAACAAACACCCCCATGTTAACTGTGTCTTATTTTCAAAAATATTGATATAGGTTTACACTGGTCCAAATATTTATCCTCTCAGACACTGAAGACATATTCAGGCACAAGCAACAAATCATGATTATTGACACAGACTCAGTATGAATGAGACATTTCTCAGGTCACCTGTTGCCTACTCTGATAGCTGTGAACACAAAGTAATTGCTAATCCACATGAAGTGTGGGTATTGTACTTGACTACCCATGGAGATTTGTACCCGCTTATAAAATGCAGTAAACTACATCGCAATTAGACCCTTCTTTTAAAGAATTTACACAGGTGATTTTTCTCACACAGGGATAACTAATGGAAATATACTTTAGGCAGTAGGAATATGTTAAGTGAGCCCTTAAGGAAATTATTAGTGAATATTCAGCTTAGCGGTGCCGTAATGCATGATTAAATCAATGTCTTTTGATTCCATCGTGTGACATCGCTTCAGGTTATCTGGAAATGAATGCTTTTATTTCTTAGTAATATTCACCTAGAGTCTTAAAATACATATGAAAACCCGACAGACTCAGTGGATTATTTGCCTTACTTTCACAATCATAAAATAAAAAGAAAAGAAAATGACAGTTACCCGACTGACACCATTTTTTAAATCATTAACCCAAAGGTTAACCTTGTATATTTTAGCATTAAGCAGTCATTCTGTGCTTTGTATGGTTGGCCAGTTACTGTAGGTGGAGAAACTCTAATTTTGTTAGAGTAGTTTTTAATAAAACATACTGCAATAGCGCAAAAAAATTTTTGTCCTTCTTTAAAGTTTGCAACCCCTCCTTCCCAAACCCTGCTGGTCAATATTCACATATGTGGCACTTTATTGAATAGAGTTAATAATAGGGGGCAACTGAGGTCCCAGACATTTATAACCTGCTCACAGCTGCATGGGGGCAACCATCTGAAAAGTGTGCACAGGACGTCAGCTGCTGTGCGCATCCATTAACAGGTGACTTAGCGCTGTCCCTATGCCAAGTGCAACCCCTCATCATCCCTTCCTTATTGCTGGCAGAGGATAACACTAATCAGTCAGTAGCTGGACCCTAGCATTCATACCTCCTGCACCCACATTAGGTTCACTACTGAGTCTCCACCAGGTCTTTAAAGAAAGCACAGAGTCGATTAGTAAAAAAGAGGCGGCGTAATGCCGCTTCGGGGAGTGTCTGGGTAGAAGTGGGAGGGATTTAGATTAGCTGGGGAGGGCAGGGGAGAGGCAAGGTGAGAAAAGGCCCATGCATAGTTTTCTTCTTAAGAAGGAAACTACGAACGGTAAGATAAGGTAGCCCTCTGGCACTCTAAGATGCCATTAGGTACCTAAAAATGTGGGGTGGGTTTGGGGCAGGATGAGTGAATTAGGCACTCATAGTAACTATCCGCACCTAACTCACTCTTAACTGTGAATACGGTCCAATGTTGCCAGTAAACAGTTTAGTTACCTGGAGCAAAGACAAATTGGCCTAATGCTAGAGCTGACCAGCTACTACACAATGTCCCAGGCTACTGAAAAAGAGCCCGAACTAGCCATGAAAGTATGGCATAGTGTATCTCTGCATTGCTTATCTCTGTGCATGCTCACATTTTATTGGTTGGAAGGGGTGGTGGAACACAGCCAGTGTACAATAAGGGTGTCATTGCACCCGATCCATACCATAGTTTTTAAATAATTGCCCCAGGCACATTGCACATCTAAGTTCCGGGATCTGCTGGCGACTGACAATCCAAGTTATTTATTATCATTGCGTTATCATGTAACCTTCCAAAGGCGATGCTAAATGCCTGAAAATGCTGATTAATTCATAACAAAGCATTCCCAGTGTCGCTGAAGCACTCACACTTGTAAAAGGGTCGCTGGGGAAAGGGATCTGGTGGCAAGGTGTTGTCAATTGTCCCAATTCAGTTTCTGGGAATATATTTTTTTAGATTGGCTCCTTCACCATCCATACATAGGTCCTGACCCAGAACCCCTCCTTCATCTCTCCACTCCACTTACTCCATCCCTCCAGGGCCCTTATTTCATCTCTCCAGACACCCTTCTACACAGAGGCAGAACTACCATTGGTGCATCAGGTGCAACGGCACCGAGGGCCCATGCTAATACAAGGGCCCACAACCGTCATCACCGCACTGTTACTGGGTTACCTGGGATATCATCAGGGTCAAAGCATATTTTTTGCACCTGTCTCCACAACTTGCTAGCTCCAGCTCTGCTTCTACATCTATTCATTCCACTTCCTTTGTCTTGCCATACCAGCTGACAGTTAGCTTCTTCAGCTACTTGTGGCACACTGTCTCCTAGATAATATGATCATGGCCTGTAAGCAAGCCCTGGATTTGTGGTGCCTCTGAGTCCTTTGAAGTACCCCAAGGTGTCCTGGTGCACACTTTGGGAACCTTTACCATAGGAATTGTGGGAATAAGTAACTGGGTGATAGATTCCGTTAAAGTTTATGTATATAATTAAGGTTATAAATTTGAATTGGCCTGAGAAAACAGGAAGTGGTGCCAAATTTGGGTAAATAAAGATGTTTAGTTGGATATTAAATGTGGCTTTAATATCTACAACCCAAGCTAAAGTAAATTCCCATTAAATAAGAGGGGTAATGACTAACAAATGTATATTAACATTTATGTAACTAAAGTTGTATTTTACCACCATTTTCACGTTCATCATCCATATATGGGCATATAATTTTTTTTATTTTTCACAAGTAATTATAATTGTATAGCATAGTGCACTGGGGAAATGGGACTGAATCCAAAGCTCAGATTTTCCTGTATTTTCTGTGTATTCAGATCAAACTGAAGCCACTCTTCTGTTCTGGACAAACATCTGTGCTTTCCCATCAGAACACACTGTGACTCATTCAGACTTAAGAGCAATGGGCCTGATTCAAAGTTAAGTAGCTCTGGCTTCTTACATGCAGATTTCTTAAAAATAACCTACTATGTATGGGGAAAAGGGGTGGGGGGTATTTAGGCTGACGGGGCACAGAAATGAAACCTCCATACGTATTTTCCTTCTTAAGAACCTTTAGGCTCCTAAAAACGGAGTCTGGTTGTGGGAGCGGATTGGAGAATGAGGTACGGACTGTGTCCTCTTAGCTCTAAGCGGTAAGTATTGGCAGTAGGATACTGCAGATGCCTATTGCTTAGAGCTGTACATTAGCGGCCAATGCGCATCTGCTCGCTTTTAATGCAGTTGAAGTCACATAGGGGTACAGGGCGCCACAGATGTGTCCCGGGCCCCAAAATTTTTGGTGGTGGCCCTGCCTATACATCTAATAACATAAGAATTGTGTCTCAGACTACAGTGCCTGGGTTTGTACATCATTTCATCTCTGCATTCCTGTTTTTAACATGATCCTTAAACAAGAGCTTCAGTCACATCCAAATTTGCTGCAGAGGGATTTCACTATAAGCAGAAGCACAAATCTCAGACACCATTATTTACAAAGATTGAGAATACTGCCTTGGCTTCTCCTCTAGGGAGCTATATTCCAAGAAGATGCTGCTGATTTATATACATCCACATGCCCCATCTACGTGTCTTAATTGGCATGAATTGACAATAGTAAATGTGATTATTATAATCAGAAACAACTTATTGGTTAACAGAAAAACCTGTACAATTTTAAGTGATCATCGGGGAATCGTTGCTGGAAATGGCAACATTTAGAGCATGCTGGTAATACAGAAGCTAATGAAGTTTCAGGCCATTAAAGGAAAACAAATTAACAAATAATGCTAATATAAAATATCTGATTTACAAAATAGCCCAAGCAATTCAATATATTCAGCTGACATAACAATCTTGATAATTAAGGGCAGAAAATACTAGTTTTTTGATTGCTGCAGTTTAATGTATGCTTCTAGATTACCACGTATTAACATCACTTTGCACTTTAAACAAATTAGTTTTTATTAACTAGAAAACTTTGTCATACTTTAAAGAATAGCGGAGAACAGACAGTAAATCCTGGAGGAAATGTTGTACTTTTGTATCAAATATATTTTTACAGGTTTATGGTAAGTGAATAATGTGACTATGCTGCATTTTTTTTATTGCATGAGGGACATTGTGGCGCTTATTTAATAATACTGTACTATATACATCATATCGAGTATGTATTGTAATTGTACCATCAGATGCTAACATTAGGTTTCCATAATACATAAGAAAACTAAGTTAGAATCTGAGTGACTGGCACACTTGTGCTTACAAGACCATTTATCATAACCATAAAATTATGATCCTAAATTTACAACTGATTTTCCTGTGGAATGAACCTAGGCTCATATAATTGGCTGATATAGCAAAATAGTATAAACTTCAGATAAGAGGGTAGATCTAGACCTAAGTGCTGTATTTTCTATGCATTCCGCTCGCTCGTACGTACTTTGCCCGTTTTACGCTTGCCAAAATTTTAACTTTACAAAGTGTAACTAATGACGCACGTAAAGGCTACATTTAAAAAATGCATTATTAACAGCAACAGACCTTTGTATAAGAATGGTTAGAAAAAACCCCAGAAAAAGAAAGCCAATGTGGTTTACAAAAGAGGTAGCAACTACAGTGAAAGCAAAAAAGATGCACTTTCGGAATTATAAGCAATGTCAGAGTAATGATGACAGGGAGGTGTATTTTACAAAGCAGAAGGAGGCTAAAAAGGTTATCAGANTAAAAGAACTAATTGAAAGTGGACAAATCAATGAGACCAGATGGGATACATCCGAGGATACTAAAAGAGCTTAGAGGGTTGCTAGCAAAACCATTAACTGAATTATTCAATCAGTCACTACACTAATGGGTAATTCCAGAGGACTGGAAAATAGCAAATGTCGTCCCTCTGCATAAAAGTGGAAGTAGGAAAGAAGCGTCAAACTACCGACCA
>WWET01002121.1:95660-107299 GCA_011038615.1 Limnodynastes dumerilii
CGAATCAGATGACATTTCTCATCATAAACCACGGCTCTAGCTAAATCAGATGTCACATTTTCTACTTCAAATTTGGTTGAAACATGCTATTAACAGATATTCATAAGAAAATTGCAATGACGACAAGAAGCCACCTGTGCAGTAACTGGCACAGATAAATCTGTTCTGTGAAAGAGACTTTTATTTATGGCACTACATGAGAAATATTTTACAACAGTGACATAATTAGCAACATGATTATTGTCTCTTTGTTAAGCCCATACTTATTTCTCTAAAGGTTTTTAAATTGCACAACAAGGACCAGTGTTTTTCTGGAGGTGAACTCTTGGGGCCTGATTCAATTAGCCTCGCAACCACATATTTTGTGGTGCAAAGCTAATTGTGCAATTTTTTTCTTATTTTTATCCGCGCCTTGAGGTACGTATAAAAATCGGGTACCGTAATAGACGGGAAAATGTGCACCACAATTCTAATTGAATCAGGTCCTTGGTGATTACCACAAGTCCTTGCCACCCGATCGGTTTGTCCGTTGGGTCCCAGTATTTTGTACCCCATGTCATTTAACAGGCTTATTTAAGAGATTGTTACACTACACTTTCCCAATTATTGTTGTTGTCCTACTTGTACAATATTGTTCTAATATTTCTCTTGCAAAAGAATGAGTTGTTTTGTTTTTTTTTTTCCTTAGATGAAGGTTTTATTTAAAAGACTGGTATATCACTAGTAGGCTATTAACAACATTGATAAATATTTTTACATCTTGCTGGCATAATTAAGTGCCCCATTCATTTGTACATGTGCCTAGTATGTAAGCTGATGTGAAGATATCAACACAAACATGATTGCCCTTTTGAGAAGCTCTTGGCACAGCTTACAGTACACAACTTCTGGAGAAGCAGCTTGGCTTGACGGTTTGCCATTCAGATTCTAGCTGGCAAGCAACATTAAACTGAATAAGAGACCAAAATATTTTCCGAAAAATGTTTTTTTCTGAGCTAATTATCCTAGCACAAATCAACAAATCCACTAGAATATATGTTTGATATTCTTAAATGTTCATATACGATATTTATAGTAATTTATAATTATTATTATTTTACCTTTGCATAATCCAATGCAATGTTGCAATAAGTTTTAAATTCATAAAAAAAACAAGTAATGCAGTGCATTCCGGGGCTGATCCAGAATAGAAAAGGTTGAGAACTGCTGATGTAGAGACTTGTCTGTGGTTGATATCATATAAGGCTGAACATTTCTATCCTTTGCAGTCTTCCATATTTCTCACATGGAAGGCCTCATGTAAATATACAAAAAAAATTATACCATGCAACCCATAGTGCATTATTCAACAAATGAAAACATATTTCACTGGTTCCAATCACATTAAAAAAGAAAGGATTTTTTGAAGTACTTTAAACTAGATTCTCCCCACAAATTGGATTAAGAAGAGATATTGGCCTCCTACCAGATCTCCAGAGGTCACTAGATGTTGTATAATCAAAAGCATCAATATAATCAAAAGCATCTGAATAGTCTGCTCTGTGGGGTCACTCTGGATTCTGCATTCAGGAATACACTATAGTTTCCATCCTTGCTGACCAATGACTATCAATCTTCCTCAAGGCCTTAAGCCTCCTAGGAGCCTTGAGAAAGACTGTTAATCAGTAAAAATGCATAAGCACATATAGATGGAGACTACAGTGTTTTCCAGAATTATTATTATTATTATTTATTTATAAAACGCAACAAGATGTCCGCAGCACCGTACAAAATATAACAAAATACAGCACAGACATACAGGGTAGGGATGGACAGCATAGTATATATTAAATACAATATGACTATAAAAATATCACTGAAATACAATAAAGTGAAGCAAGCACAGAATGCAAGGCAAAATGTGAGGTGTCAAGCTTGGATGATCAGGTGGCAGAGGATAGAGCGCAGTGAGAGGTTGAGAGGAAGCCACCAGGAGGGGATGGGGTAAAAGGGTAGCAGAGGGCATGGCCGGATTGAGGGTCATGTGGGCCTGGGGCTTTAAAGGATCAAGGGCCCACACTATATTGTATGCTTTGGAGGAAGATATCAGTCCTTGACATTCATCCTAATGCACTGCAGTGGAGATCTGCAGTGTGTGGGGGCCTATTTTCAGATGGAGGTTTGGGGCTGTAGTCCCATTAGCCCCATTGTTAATATGGCCCTAGCAGAGGGAAACAAGAGAGTACTAGTGGTGGAGGAAGGAACAACACTAGGATGGAGGGCCCTGCTCACTTGAACTAACACACTGGGAGGGAAGAACTTACAGAAGACATAAGAAGATGGAAGGAAGTGGACTGCTGGTGTGAGTGGAGTAGAGTGGGAAGGAAGAGAAGAGATAGATAAGGGATGCAGTGAGGATGTTAAGTGGAGGAGGGGTAGGCTAGCCTGAACAGGTGCATTTTGAATGAACGCTTAAAGACCTGCAATGTCGGGGAGAGTCTGACTGAAGAAGGAAGGAATATAGAAATTCAGAGTAAGCCCCACAGGACCTTTTCTGAATGATCTGCATGCTGTGCTTTTATAATAGTATATTCCCTACGGTCAAAATATGTTAAATTAATTTGTATCCACTCTTAATTGCTGCTGTGAAATTTTCAGCAACATGAACTCTTTCGCCCCTGGCTGCTTGAGCAGTCAGTATATAGCCAGGATTCAGACCAACCAGAGCTGGGAGGCTCTGCAGCTCTTATTGGATGTTTAGTGTTTAAATACCCAGCAGCATGCTAATATACCTGCCTTGTCCTGCTATCTGTTATATCTGTCAATTACCTCTGCTAATCCCTGCTATCTGTGTTTATTATCTGACTTCCTGGTTTCTACTCACCAGTGTGTCGCTCTGACCTTGGACCTTTCCTCCTTGCTACTTCGGAAGCCACCACTGGGGCCCACGATCTGCTGGATATCAGCTGTACCAGTCTATCCCAACCATCAGAGGCTATAGCAAAGACCAGGCCCCAATTAGACTCCTCGCCCTGTGGTGCAGAGACCGAAACACCCCTCACATTGCAACATGGGTTTGCTGAGGTTTACACTTGCATCAGTTTTGCTTTTGCTCTTGAACTCTGTATCAGCCCCTTTATGGACATTATTTGACAGCATTAAGTGGGGATTTCAGGATGTAAGGCCGTATTCAGAGAACCGTGTTCACGGTGAATTCTGTGTGTATTTTTAGGTACATTTTAACTGCGCATGCGTAGAAAACCTTTTGTACATACTACACGTAGACTATACGCGCGGAAGTGCCTTACGGACGAACTTGTGAATCGCACGTGGGTACATATGTACGGATATGCAACGCAAAAATACGCACGTGAAAATTTTAATAAAAATGGGCGGGGGAAGGCATTTAAATGAAGGAAAGTGGGCGTTACTATCATGAATCGCATGTACGGAGGAAACACACACACATAACTACAAACAGAAAGATACAAGTGGTCTATGAAGGTGAAAGTCACCGACTGCACGGCAGAGAGAGGGCAGTTTCATGGGTGTGAGGGGGTTTGGCCTGCACTGTGCGCGCGTATAATTGTGGTCCGATCTGGAAATGGATCCCTGAATACGGCCCGTAATATGCAACTATTGGAATATGGAATGTGGAAGACATTTTATCTAGCATATTCTTGTACATTCTAAATAATAGTTATTCTAAGTTGAAGTTTCAAATGAAATGTTGTACATTGATTAATAGTCAAAGTGGTTAAAGGAGAGCTGTAATGAATATGAGTGCAATTTACTCCAAAACAGTATAATCAAAGGCAAAGATAGGCGTTTTCACCTATACATTTTAAATTAATAAAAGGGATAAGTATAGACACTGAAAGTGTCTTCCAGCGCTCAAAAAATGGGGTGGGTGAATAAAAAAGCAGCTACTCTAAATTACAATCACCATTCAGGCTGCTATCCTGGGATGACCAATCCCACAATAGAAAGAATATAGAAAAAATATGGAAGCGCCACAAGGTGGATGTACTTAGAGTTAGTATTTTATTAATACACCAAATATTAAGTATTCATTTAAGAAAATGTAAAAAAATATATATAAGAAATATGTATATAAAAAAATAGACATCAGATAATGACAATTTCACATAAAACAATCTACTGGACTAAATATATGAACCATATGAAATACAAAAAAGAGTCCATTAATTATATGAGGATCCTCTGAGCTCAGAAAAAATCACTTGTATATAAAGAGAATGATTCCAGAAAAAAAGGGAAGGGGGGAACGTTCCCGGATCATTCAGATATTTATAGGAATATGTATAATTTCGTATCAAGAAGAGGGTCCATTTGTTTTACACCACTAGGTATGCAGATATAACGGGGATCTTTGCAGACATATAATGCCTCGGGGTAAATTCACTCAAAAGTGCCGTATGAGAGTAAGGTGCAGATAATTATTACTTGAAAATAAAAAGTCCTTTGTTACTCACATATAACGTTAGATATCCGAAGTTTTGTTAGACCACTGTATATAGATCTCAAGTTCCCAACAGGGATATATCCCCTTGCAGACGCTATGCGCCGACTGTGGTGAGGGCAGACAAGTAAAGTATTATTCCTAACTCCCGACATCAATGGAATCTGCGAGTGAGTTGTAAAGCAGGACTGTAACGAAACCGGACACCTATATATAAAAAAGGAAAAAAAAGTCTGCCCTCACCACAGTCGGTGCATAGCGCCTGCAAGGGGATATATTCCTGTTGGGAACTTGAGATTTATACAGTGGTCTAACAAAACTTCGGATACCCAACGATATATGTGAGTAACAAAGGACTTTTTATTTTCAAGTAATAATTATCTGCACCTTACCCTCATACGGCACTTTTGAGTGAATTTACCCCGAGGCATTATATGTCTGCAAAGATCCCCGTTATATCTGCATACCTAGTGGTGTAAAACAAATGGACCCTCTTTTTGATATGAAATTATTCAATATTCCTATAAATATCTGAATGATCCGGGAACGTTCCCCCCTTCCCTTTTTTCTGGAATCAATCTGATTTTTTCTGAGCTCAGAGGATCCTCATATATCCAATGGACTCTTTTTTGCATTTCATATGGTTCATATATTTAGTCCAGTAGATTGTTTTATGTGAAATTGTTATTATCTGATGTCTATATAATTTTTATATATACTATTTTATATTTTCTTAAATGAATACTTAATATCTGGTGTATTAATAAAATACTAACTCTAAGTACATCCACCTTGTTGCGCTTCCATATTTTTTCTATATTTTAAATTAATGTAATAAGCCAGTCATTCTCCCCTGCCTCTGTTAGCTCATCCCTTACTTTGGCAGTTTTAACTCTCTAGTTGTAAATAGGTGCTTGTTTTAGATATATGTAGCCAGGGGCATCAGAACACTTTTAAAATGGAGGAGCCAAGATACAATCTTGTTTCAATTCTCCTAGATCATTAAATGGGACCCTGTCAATCTGTAAGTAAAGTAAAAGTGCTGAGAAATTGCCACAAAAGGTTTTGCCCCCCAGAATTTTCTTTTTTACCCAGGGTTGGGCATTCTCCACTGTTCTGACTCCCCTATGTCTGCCAAGATGTGCAATTCAACAAAAACCTTTAGAACTTTGCAATCAGATGTTAAATATGTTGATAAAAAAAGATATTACAATTGCTTGTTTCAATTCGCTTTTAAAAATATTAAATATACCATAGTTTGAAGTTTGACAATAGGACTGTCAAAGATAGGGGACTCCACTACTGAAATTCCAGACCCACTCCTACCCCTCAACTCAGAGAAATCATGTTTTTTTCTGGGAATTACATGCATTTCATTCTCTGGCCACAGAAGGCCACTATTTCATGTTTTGCTTCCCATCCTGTTCTCCTGACCTTCCTGGGGCTCTATCACACTTCAAATTAACGCAGAGAAGAGGGACTGAATTGATGAAATAACTGCCTTCTCTGTGTATGTTATAATGTATATGTCAAGAAAGGAATTTTGGCATTGATACATGTTTCTATTGAAAAATGTTGTTTATAAACCATGAGAAATTGTTGAAAATCAATTATAAAACCATTAAGAAAACATATAAAACATATACAGTTCCTAAAATATTTTATATATACAGTTTGCAATCAATTATATTTGCTTAGCTGAAATATTTTATGTATGCATGCATGGACCAGTATTAGTATAACTAATAACTGAAAATGTTTGGTATGTTAGCATGAAAGTTCTTGCAGTACATTGTGAAATGGGTGAACATGTACTTCAATAGCTTAAAATCAGTAAAGATTTATATTAACATGTATAGATATTCTTTCAGTAAACAAAAAAAAAATACTACTTCAAAGTAATGGGACAAGTATTTGGTCTTTACCAGTTACCAATACTATATGACCAATGTTAATGGTATATAACAACATTAGATAATGACTGCTTATGAATATAATAAAAATCTTTATACGAATATATAATGGCGATTTTAAGACTTGTGACATTTTATCATTTTAATAGACAGACATATGAATAGGTCACACTTATCTAAACTTTTAGTATATATTTATTATGTGGTGATTGGTCTCTAAGATTTCGAGCTTCAATAAGGAAGAAATTAGCTTACAGTTTAGGCTTGAAAATATATATAATGATGAGCGCTGGCACAGTTGTAGGCAAATAAGCTTTAAAGAAACCTATATATTGGTTTATTTAACAAAAAAACAAACCATGCAGGGATAGGATAATCGCAGGTGGAAAATGGGTTAGGTGTGTCCCATACAAAAGGCAAAACATATATAGTAATACACCGCGCTTAAATCCTAAAACCTGTATCGATGCTAGGAAAGGGGAATGAGCAAGTGATACCTTTGTAATAAGTATTGTATCAAAACATTTTAATGTACACAATAGCGTTAAAACATATCAGCATGTGCCTAAGCACAGCTGAAAAATAAAAAACAAATCAATAAAATTATATAAAAAGTTCCATTTGTCTCAATTTAGTTTTGATTCCAGAGTATTCAAAGCAAATATGAATTACTGCAGTCCACAGGTTTAGAAATATGGATACTTTGGAAGTGAATAAACAATGTCCTTGTATATAGCGATAGATGGATACACTTAATTGTTGCAGTCTGGCGTTAGAGATAGATATTGAAATTGCAGCCGATATGACAGTCTTTAAGGTAGGTAAAGCAATGCCTTTGCATGTAACAATTTGTTAATAGACAGTGCACGGCGGCACAATGTAACACCCAGCTTCTGCTTTATATGATCTTTCAGTTAGTGTGAGGTAGACACATCAGCTGGTAAAACAGTAATTTCACTGTGCAATTTTTCAATCGGTATAAAATCAGCATGGAATGCTGTCAAGTGTACATTGATATCTCCAAAATGGTAATAATGAAAGGTAGGCTGAGGTATAGTTACCGCTTCAGACGAGTTGTCAGGTATTTATGCTCAGACTCGTGTCTGTAGTAGCTGTGTGTCGGACATCTCTTCGTGTACTACCTTATTGTTTTTTTACCCAATCTTATCTTCTTTAATCTAGTCCCCAGTCTCTATAGTGTTACGGCACCACTGGAATTACCTGGGATGGAGGACCAGGGTAGAGGCAAACAAAGTTTGCCAAGGCGTGGAGTCTAACGCGACCTGGTTCTTCACTAGAGCCTCTGAAGGTGAGGATAGTCTGGGCTGCAGGTCTAACACGCAGGTCGTGGCCCCTGTGGCGATGCCCTGGAGAGGAAGGTGAATACAAGATGGAGGTAAGGATGGGAGAAAGACTAGATAGAGAGAAAAGCAGGATAAAGACAGGATCAGTAGCGCCTGACCTGTGACGGACAACAGTAAACACAGAACAGGGACACCGGACCTGAAAGGGTTAACAAGACCAACAAGACAGACAAAACAGACTGGGAGACTCACTCACACACTCAAACAGTGGAACCCCCCAAGGGGTAACAAAGACAGGCACTCAGGAGAGTAAACGTAAACACCGGAGGGGATAAACAATAAGGTGGGAGAGCAGGAAGTGGAACAAAGGGAACAAAGGCAAGGCAATGGGCAGGAACACGATGGGGCACTCAAGGAAGCACTAGGCAAGAAGGATAAGAGCCAAGAGAAAGCCAAAAGCACGGGGCAGCAGACGCTATAACCGGCGGGGCTGAAGTGTACCTGCTACTCTCTTTATAGGGAGACTGGCCAATGAGGTGGCAGAATCTGGACCAGCCTCCCAGGTTAATTGGTTATCGTGCAGACTACCTTCTGCACGAGACACACACCAGCACTGTGCGCCGCAGAGTGAGGAGATTGTGTACTATGGCTGCCTGGCAACCAGAACAGCAGAGCTACATGCTAGGGGAAGCGGTTGAGAGGCGTGCACAACGTGCGCATGGCTAATTTGCATGCCGTCACGCCCCCGTGATGGCACGCAGGAAAATGCAGCGGATGCTGGCGCCAGAGGGATCGTGGAGCAGGTAATAGTGTTACATCCTGGACCCTGGCATTTAACATATAAGGTGTATAGTTTTGGCTCAGTATGATGGGAAATACTGCTGCTGCTGCCAACGCCGCTGGTGGAACCTTAAGGATCCAAATAAGTGCCGTATGTAGCTGTTCCTGTCCAGTGCCGTGTATAGCTGCTCCTGCTGACGCATTTCAGGTATGTGCGCCCTTTCTCAAAGACACTTATACAAGACTCATACCATCAATCTGAGTTCCTGCTCCAACAGAGGACACCATTAGGGTATCCATTGCATTTTTTTTTTGCCCTTTTACCCATTTGCCTTATTTTTTATGAATTTATATATTGGAATTTATGTTTTATGATATATTAAATATCCAGCATCTAAATATGAGCTTATACCATCGGATATTCTATATGGACTTTAATTTATTCAGAACATTGGGTCGGATCCAGAACTACGTCCCTCTTCCATAGACGGACGTAATTCAATGAACAATAGCTACTGAGCATGCGTAGTAGCTATTGTACGTAGTCTGCGTATCGTTTCTTTTAGACCGCATATACGCAATCTACGTATCAGCAGTAGCTATTGTTGATTGAATTACGTTCGTCTATGGAAGACGGACGTAGTTCTGGATCTACCACATTATTATTAGCCATTGCTTTATATATTCATTTACTGTAGCCATTCAGTTTATTTTGGATTCATTATTTATTATCAACTCCCCAGAAGTACACAAAGCATCTGTCCCTAATACCATATTTGTTACACATTGATTCTTTTTTGGGGGATTGGTAGATCCCCTTGGTATATGGGATTGGCTGCTGGTGCCTTTCTTTAGCACTATTATTATCTTGCCTCTGCACTTCTTATATATTGAAGATAGTCGTATGTCTCTGGTGTTATCCAGACCACCAGTTCCTGAACACCCTGGTCTGGTCATCCCTGAAAGGATGCAACTTGATTTCCCTGATAGTGTGTCATATTACCTCCACCCACACCGTAAAAGTGAGTTCCCTTGAGTAGCAAGTGCTACTCAAGGGAACTAAATGCACCCTCTTTCTGGCTATTGGCTATATTGCCTTTCCATCCGTACAAACTACAAAAGAGGTTTTATTAACTCACTAAATAAGCCATCCAATATAACCAATCCCCTTACCTTTTATTGGTTTATTTTTTTTCCCAAGATAATGTTAGTGGTGAAATATTGGTGGTGGTAGCTATGTTATTTAGCAACTGGGTCATTTAAAGAGGGTTCAATCACACGCCGGTTCCATCACATTAAATGCCCATTTGCACAGGGCACTCTCTCTGGTTTCTGCAGTGTCTCACTAATGTTTAAGTTTGATTTTCATTTACTCCTATAGCCACCAATGATTTCTATTTGTAAAATATAGTTAAAAGCCATATTGTACAAATAGAAATTATTGCTGATTAGTCGTAAATCATGGTCTGAAGACCAACATTAAGCCTACCAAGCCTTCTGCCTTTGTGCATACAGCTGAGACACAGATTGTTTGTCACACAGCCTTTTTCAACACCCTGATACAGGTGTTGTTCTCAATATCCATCTTAGAGGCCATGTGATCTGAAAACCTGGCATAGATTTGGTGAATAAGCCCCATCCTACTTTCTCCATCCACAACCCTAGGAACCCTTGATGGCTTTTTTTTAAAAAAAAAAACAGCATAACATGCTATACAGTCTTTGTGAACCACACAGTGAACATCTAAGCATTGGATTTTACAACACATAACAAACCTATATGATAAAACTCTGGGACTTTTTGTAGTATCCCTGAACCTCCAACCCAGTGGTATTATCTCAGTAAGCACATATGCCATGTAAATAGACTCAAAGGTGAGGTAATGGAGCTGACGATTTAAAGCAGACTGGCTATTAAACAAGTCTAATGTTTATTTATTAAATGTGAACGTTGGTTTAAATTGTTCTCTAAAGAGATAGTATTACTTTCTTTTTAAGCAGTAGTCATTTGAGACTTATTATATCCTTAAAAATAGGAAGTATTCACATGCTTTCATTTGAGCTTCTCCATAAATGACCTTTAATCTTGTACTTAGCAAGTTTCATTTCATAAAGAGGCTTTTGTTATTTACAGTATGGGTTTACAAATACAGAATAAGATTGCATCTGTTGCAGAATTACACATTACACCTCTGTCTCAAAAGCACACTTCCATAATTATGTCTTTATGGTAAATGAGGGCATCTTGCATATAATTGTTTTTATTTAGCTAAGTCTTCTTATACAGGCTTGAATTACTGCAGGGACAAAATGTGACAACTTGTGTTTTTCAAGCAAACTGTTATTACCTAGAAAATCCTCACATAGAACATAAAATTAAATATGAGCCTGGAATTTCCGCTGTAAGCACAATACATTATTTAAAAATTTTACTGTCAGACGAAACCTTATAGTGAAATGTCAATTACTAATCTCACAGGCAAAGAATCTGGAAAACATAATGCTTTATTGATCAGTTTAGAAGTGCCCTTTCTACGTTGGATGTAAGTGGAGATGTATCCAATCGTGGAGTGTTTCAATTAGGCTACATATCAGAGAAAGTGTTAAAATCATATTCTAAATTATTGCAATTGCACTATTTCTATCACAATAAATGTTGATTATTTCATTTAAAGCAACACAATTATAACTATGGTTTTGTTTAACAAAGTTGAAATTTACTTGCTTGAGCATTCTGACGAATACAATGAGAATATTTTGATTAAGTAAATTCGGTTTAGTGTATTTAGGGCTGGCGGAACCCGGTAAGCGAGGTAAGCATGGCGGTAGGGCGTCATGCCAGAGAGACGCTTTCCTCCCACCACGATCTCCCGCTGCTGCTGGTACTGTCGGCAGGAAAAAAAAATTCACTTACTTATATTGCAGCGCCGGCACTCTCCTTCCGTCCTGGCTCCTCCCTGCTCCCTTCTCATTCACTAAACATCGGGTGTGACGTCATCACACCCGACGTTTAGTGAGGAGCCAGCAGAGAGGAGCCGGAACGGAAGGAGAACGCAGGCGCCGCAATATAAGTGCATTTTTTTTTATTTCTTTGGCATGGTAATGTTTTTTTTAAAGGGGGCAAACTGGGTGCTGGATACACATGATGGGGGGTGCTGGATACACATGATGGGGGGTGCTG
>WWET01002121.1:109074-135440 GCA_011038615.1 Limnodynastes dumerilii
GGGCATATGTGGCTATGTATTTTATGTATGTTGGGGCATATGTGGCTATGTATTTTATGTATGTTGGGGCATATGTGGCTATGTATTTTATGTATGTTGGGGCATATGTGGCTATGTATTTTATGTATGTTGGGGCATATGTGGCTATGTATTTTATGTATGTTGGGGCATATGTGGCTATGTATTTTATGTATGTTGGGGCATATGTGGCTATGTATTTTATGTATGTTGGGGCATATGTGGCACTATATTTTATTTCTCTCCTCGGGCATATGTGACATTGTTTTTAATGTATGTTGGGGCATATGTGGCACTGTTTTTTATGTATCTTCGGGCATATGGGGCAATGTTTTTTATTTATGTTGGGCATATGTGACATTGGTTTTTATTTACGTTGGGCATATGTGGCATTGGTTTGTCGTAGTTAAGGGGCACTTGTGGAATGTATTTTTTTTTTTTTTTAGTGGGGGCATGTGGAGCTTTGCTTTTTTTTTAGGGAGCGGGCACTGTATGTTTCTTTGTAAACTAAATGGCCATGTGTAGGGATTTGGGACAGGGCATGCTGCCGATAGTAGTTCAAGCGCTAGCATGCCTTGTCATTCATGGGCGTGCTTGTGCCTGTAGTTCTATGCCCTGTCGGCCGGGACTTTATTTATTGATTTTTTACACATAGGTTGCGGCAGCGGGGCAGCCGGGGGAAGGGGTTTTTTTTAACTTTCCAAAAAAAAAAAGTCGGAGCCTTAATGGCTCCGACTAGTTTTTAACAAGTCGGATGTGCCTTGCACATCATCATACTACTCTGAGTAGCACCTTACGTGCTATTCAGAGTGGGCTATAGGATGCACGGAAGTGCATCCTTGAATAGCCCATAGTCAAATGAGCATGTGCTATTCCGCATCGCACATGCTCGTACCTCTGAATCCAGTCCATAGTTGCCTAGCGGTAATGACACCACTGCCTATAGGAAGAATATCAATGACCTCTGACCACCTGGTCATTACTCTTACAATAAAGGTTCCATTACTCCAGTATAAAGCAGCTACCAATGGTAAAAAGTCATTAATTTTGACTATTCTACTACTCTATCTCAAGACAGAGTTATCATGTGCACATAACTATGTTATTGGGTGTAGGATTGTGGTAGGCCATAAGGTTGGAATAAGGTTGTCTTGCTATTAACTTGGATGATGTTATTGATACTGGACACTGGTGAACATATCAACATATTCCAGGTAACAGTCATGGTTTAAAGCTTTTGTTTATTACTTAGTTGGCACAGTATTATTGTTGTTTATTTATTATATTTTACTTTATTTTATTAGATTATAGTTATATTTGATGAATAGTCATTTAAAAATTAGTCTGGTCATGCAGATAAGAATGAGAAGTAAGAACTCAAATTTTTCCTTACATCCAATTTATTGGACCCACAAAATAATGATTAGATTTTGATTTTTGCAACATCCTGAATTTACTTCTGTACACTCTGTTGACATAATCAATTCATTCAATCCCTTTAATTGTTTAAATTAATAAAGATCAGCTGTCCCTGCAGAGGATCCCATATAGTCTAGACGGAACGGTAAATAAATATTTCATGCAAATGGTTGATTGTCCACAATTAAAGTTTGAATGGAGGTTTGAGAGTTTTTCGTCTAGACACACATAGGCTCCAATGTCTTCTGTTCTCAGTATTAATTGCACATGAAGAGGTTGTAATACTTAATCCTAGTCTATGTGATGCATGGCGGGACATAGTTGGAGACACATATTCTCTTTTCAAGTGTGTGTGTGTGTGTATGGTCTAGTAACGGCATCTACAAGATTGTATCACAATACTTTGACTTCTTGTTTACTTACATGTAACATTTATATTAGCATTCATTTATACAGATTATACAGATTTGTGCTTACAGTGCTAATATGTTTTAATTGCTCCATTGAACACTGGACATGATCCATAGTTGTAGAGTACTCAGTGTGAATACATCTCAGAATTAATTTGTACACCTGATTAAGAGTCTTTGTGTGAGTACTCAAAATCCGTATTAGAAGGGAACAAGGACACCTTTGAATCATACAAACAGACAAGAGGGACAACACAACTGTTTACACAATAATTATTTCAAACTTAATTAAATAAAACAAATATTTGGCAAAAAATAATCTCCTAAAAATGTTACCATATATTAAAAATGCCTGTCATAATATTACTGTTGTATTTGGCAATATGATGCTATTTATAAAACGCATAGTTAAAATTTTTAAATAGTCAGTACACATTAGTAGAGTGCTGCTGTGTGCCAGTAAATAGGATGTGGTATACAAGATTAAAAGTCAGTTTGCTGACATTACCACAGACAACAACATTAGGTCCACAGTGTATTAATGTTAACAAAAATGAAGTAGACAACACTAAGGCCAACATTATTATCATATCGCTCTTAGCTTTGTTGACAGTTTAACAGTTCAATGTCAGACAAGGTCGGCAGCCTAATGCTAACCCCAGTGGAGGTTAATTGTCTCTTAACTGCAGGAACTTGGGAAAAAGGTCTCTCCATGACTCTCCCAATGCCCATGGGAAGATATCATACTTATAACCCCAGTGGAGGCCTAACCCTAACTAAAGCCTGACCTTAAACATAACTTTTATCTTAATATTAAATAGAATGCTAGTGAGTATTAGTTACCCACCATCAAATCAATTTATACTTTGCATAATAATATTATATACATGGTACACACATGTACCTAAAATTAACACTGTCTGTTATCAGTGAAGAACAGTCTAAGCCATTGGGGCAGATCCAGAACTACGCCTTTCCGCGAATTTACGTGTGGCAGAGACGTAAATTTGCAGATTTGTACGCACTGCGCATGCGCACCACAGAAGATACGCACATTCACGTAGCGTATTTTAGAACGTATGGGTGAATCACGTATTTCAAATGTAAATACTTACGTGTGGGCGTGCCAAATTTACGTTAGTGAACAATACGTGCGTTTTACGTGAAGTAGGCGGGGGGGGGGATTTAAAGTGTACAGTATGGGCGTGCTAAGCTGCATACGTTCGCGTAGTCAGTACGTCCGTTAGCGTATGCTGTTACGTTAGGAAAAGTTAAGGTAGGGTTTGGGTCGCGTAATTTGAGAAAATACGTCCATGCAAGGGGTGTGCCGTGGGGAGTTTAGCGACCTTACGTGTACGAAAATACGCACCGCGAAAATACGTACGCACACACGTAGTTCTGGATCTACGCCATTGTTAGGAAATTGAAAGATTTGGGGCATGACCGTGTACCACCTAATTAGGGTTAAGAACCCCTGGTTTACAGTATGAATGCCTAAATGTATAGCACAGAGAGAAAATCCTGCTGGCCTGGCCAAATTGTGGCTCTTCAGATATTGTAAAACCACAATCCTCGGTATGCTCTGACTGTATAATTATAACTGATATCTAGTGCACCTGACATCTAAAGAGCCACAGACCTGTGGTGAAGGAATAAAACATATCAATTGCTACAACAGAATTACAATTGTTTACTCAATCTCTCTGACCTACGTGACCTGCGATTATTATTAGTGTTTTTAATTGTTACCTTTCTCCAAATGACCAACATGCACCGCTACAGAGTGTGGGGAATTAGTCCATCTCAAGCATGGCTGCACTATTATTAGCTAAAATGTAAGCAGCTGAGCCTACAGCATAAGATTTTCTGCCTGATACATTATACTCTGCACCCAATTACTGTATAATTACAGTAATGCACTGCTAGGCAGGGGATTTACAATGCTTTTTCTCATATTATTTTAGAAAGTTATAGTTTTATGATAAAAAAAAACTCCAGAAGTTTACAATGGGCCTTATCCAAGCTTAAACCTTCACATTCTGCATGCCCAGCAAGTTTAACAATTAAGACCTAACTGCAACTCACTGCTGCTGTTTTTTAAGTGGTGCCATGGAAGAGAGAATGGATGGACTATTATAGGCTCTGTAGAGTGGGTGTGATTTGCCACTGAGAATGGCCCTTTTATGACAAAGTAGTTTTCAACACCACATTTGCAATGTTCCACCACCAGCGAATGTTCCTGTTTCACCACCAGCGAATGTTCCTGTTTCACCAGAGTGAGCTAATCGAAGATCCCCAGAAGGAATTCCCATAGCCGACTGATGAGTATACTAATGCTCCCTTCCATTACCCTAATCCTCCCTTCTATGCAGCCTAACCCAAACCTTCCCCTTCTCTAATTCATCCCCTCCGCGCAGCCTATCTCTAAGACTCCTATCCCCACAGCCCAACCCAAAAACTCCCTATAGTGTACGACTCCCTATAGACTTGCGTGTCTGTGGTGGTGCAACAGGTCTGTGGCAGTGGTTTTCTAATGAATGGGGAAATATGCCGATAAGCATACTTAGCTATTCATTAATAAAAATGTAAAATTAGCACTATTTTCAAAATAAAGGCAAACGGAAAAATTAGCTTTTTACTGTCTCTATTTCAGAAACAACATTTTTAAGGCATCGACTACATCGCAAACAAGATCAAGGGGAATTATAAATCCAGAAAAACTCTTTCAATATTATAACTGGTTCTTGTTGGAAACATTAAACGAATTATTTAAGAACGGTTAATTATCCATTCAAAATTTGTCAATTTTATATTGCTATTTGACATTTGAGATGCATAAGGGACAGTTAAACACAGATGAGTGTATTTTGGGTCTTTACACTAGTGTTTTGCATATCTTTATTTGTCTCCTTATGAAGTTACTTACAAAGGTCCTTCCCATACATTTTAAATCACACAGTGCAGCTTGGCAGTGCCTGGTAGGTTCAATTAGCTTCATTAGCTTGTTCTAAGAAGTATGGCTGTGCTGGAAAAGCTGAAGCAGCTGTCTGGACTAATTTTGTCTTTCTTATATCAGGAATTTAATTTTTAATACCCCAGCTGTCAAAAACACATACAATAAAACAAGAGACAAGAAAATCCACTGCCAGACTCTGTGCAATGAAGTTAAGATAATGCAGTCTACGGTAAGGTACAGGAGCATTTTACTCATGAGAGGTTTAATAAGGTAAACAAGGTAAAATCCAGCTTCCCTGCTGTTTATTTGAACTATGTATTCTTTATTACATGTTTTATATGTGGTGCTCTGCAATGAATAATTTAAAATAAATAATTCAGACCTATATTGGGGATGGTAAATTAACACTAATTTCATAGAGATGGTTAAAATATGTGTCATGGCACTTGCCAGACTAACTCAGTTAAGCACCCTTGTGCAACTTGCACCTTGAAGGTTCCTTACATGTTGGGGACAAGATTTTGGGAAATGTCTTACACACATATACATATGTAAAGGTGTGGGGGGCAGGGGCCAGCTGCAGATCCAATTATACAATACAATTTGCATATGTCCAATCATATGTCATGACATCAAGCCAGTTAGGGCTCTTGGAAGTCATCTTTGCTTTATACATTTGTGGAGAGCCAATCTTGACACACCGCTTCATTGCTCCAACATACCCTAGTGGTGCGGTATTTAAACCATTATATGGGCTGGAGGATGAAAGTTGCAAGAAGATAAAAGAAGTTAAGGGACATAAAGGACAAGGGGCCAAATTTACTAAGCTGTGGGGTTGGAAAAGTGGAGATGTTGCCCATAGCAACCAATTAGATTCTAGCTGACATTCTCTAGTATGCAATAGTTAAATGAGATCTAGAATTTCATTGGTTGCTATGGGAAACATCTCCACTTTTGCAAACCCGCAGCTTAGTAAATCTGGCCCAAGACTGCAGAGAGAATAGGATTCAGAAGGCAGGAACGAAGGGAAGGCACCAGAATATCATCCACCGAGGAGAGGAGGCTGATGGAAGCAATGGAAAGATCAGCAGGGACTGAGGTTTGAGATCCCTCCAGAAACTTCTATACAATGTCAACAGGATCAAGAGAAGAAGCGCCATCATCAAGAGGAGTGCAGCAGTGGACAGTGAGATTCATGGAAAGGATAACGCTTACTCTATCAAGGAAGACCTGTTGCTGAAGAGGTTCCTAATAAAGAGCTTGTAATAACTTCTCTCCAGCACCAAATAGGACAATGGGGATAGGTACGATACTAGCTATCCCATAGGCAAAAAGCAAAGTTGGCCTGTCAGGTGTGGTCCCTTGGCCCAAGTGTGACCCTATTCTTCTCCCTTGGCCAGTAACATTCAGGAAACTCCCCAAGGCAGCAAGCTGCTGCCCGTGTTTATGTGGTACCTTGACACTGCCATTGCCATTGTTGCCAAGCAATGTGGAAGATTGTGATCATTATTCCACTCTACACCCAGATAACCACTTCCCCCATCCCAACCTAAAAGACAGGGCACAGGACCCTAAATAGTTGGTGTAGACTCAGAGTAGTTAGTAAGCGGTAGTCCTGTGCTGGATAGCGGGCACTAGGCCCATAGATGGTGGGTGTAAGACCCTGGTAGTGGATGGAGGGCGATAGATCCTGAATAGATCCGTCTGATAGGAGGCCACACATAGTGGGAGAGAAGGCTCTTGTAAGTATGTTGGCTGAAGAAGGAATCATCTAGCAGACAAGCTAAGTAGTGAGTATTCTTCCCTATCAGAGTGTGTGTGTGTCCCAATCTCCTATGAATGTGAACAAAGTCGGAAGGCATGAGAAAAGGATCCGCTTCGTTCAACATGGTTGACAAAAAGATGCTGTCAGGCCCTGGACTGAGATGATTACCTCACCCGTTAATTATTCTCCCTGTTCTCTCCTTCAGGCCACCAGTGGGCATTGGATTTGTTTTGTTTCCATTTACAGATTAGAGAAGAGCATCGCACCTTGGAGAGAAACTTTGAGGTTGGTGCAGTTTATTTTTTATTTTTTTGTTTTAGGGCCATGCACAACATGTTACACATACACCGCCATCCATCCATACATACATCCATACATCCAGTAAGCACCAGATTCTTTTTCACAGGATCAAGCTAAACACTCTCAGGTTTTATGGGTCTATTTAAAAAGGAAAGAGAATAAATGCAAATAATGCAGCTTTGTCTTTCAGCTTTCTCTTAAACCTTTATGGCATGTAGTAACTAAGCACCGGTTTCACAGATACCTGTGAAATAAGTATGCAAATACACGCACATACGTTGCAAGGCATCACCCATGACACTCCCGTTGCATGGATGGATTTTTGGTGACTTACGCGTCCATAGGGCAAACTTAACTCTACGGTGTATTTACGTGTCTAAGATGCTTAGGTAACTGCGTACATTACTATGCCTCCTGCACCCACTTTCACGTAACTTTGCACGTACGGAAGACAACCACGCCCCTTCGCACGTATGTCACTAAGTACGATTTTGAAATCCATGTAAAATAAAGTTACTGCGCATGCGCAGTTACTCCAATCCTAAAAATATGCATGCAAAAAGTAGCAAAATTGTATCTGTGAATCCGGTCCTAACTTCCTAGTGCTGGAGATATTACTTATGGACAGCTTCTCCAGACCCTACTGTCCCCATTGTTTTATGCGTAAGACATTGGGACTGTGACATTAAAAAACTGGGGAAGAATCTAACTTAACGCTCCTTAATGTGTCCTCCTGTAGGTTTGTCCTCTCAGAATAAAGATTTTATCGTACTAAAATATTAAATCTCTAGCCTGTAGGATCATCAAATCATCACATTGGCTTACATCCTACAATGTATAGAATGTCATTTTTTTACGCTTTATATACACCACTTAGTTTTAAGTTCCCTGTATAATCTTAGTAAGTAAATCACTGACCCCACATAGAAACATAGAAAGTGATGGCAGATAAGAGCCACATGGCCCATCTAGTCTGCCCATTTGTTTATTAAAAACTATACTTACCCTAGACCCTATTTACCCTCAAGTTGGGTTTCAATTTAGGATACCCTTATATGTATCCCAAGCATGTTTAAATTGTTCTACTGTATTGGCCTCAACCACCTCAGATGGGAGAATATTCCATTTATCTATCACCCTTTCAGTGAAGTAATTTTTCCGCACATTTCCTTTGAATCTACCACCCTCCAGTTTATATCCATGCCCTCGTGTTCTATTACACCTTTTCTTTTGAAAAATGGTACCCTCCTCTAGCTGGTCACAACCCTTGATGTATTTGAAAGCTGCTATCATGTCCCCCCTCTCCCTTCTCTGCTCCAAGCTATACATGTTTAGTTCCTCTAGCCTTTCTTGGTATGATTTGATCCAATGGCCATGGACCATTTTAGTTGCTCTTCTATGCACAGTCTCTAATGTATTTATATCTTTCTGGAGATATGGCGTCCAGAATATTGATGTCGAAGATATGGCCTCCAGAACTGAACACAGTATTCTAGGTGAGGGCGTACCAATGTAACGCCATTAAGGAAATATTGAGCTTTTGGGTTTTTGTGCCCCAAGTGCATGATTTTGCATTTTTTGGCATTAAACTGCAGTTGCCACACTCCTGACCATTTCTCCAGATCCAGATCATAGTATAAACCAGCTGGCGTGATGTTTCCTTGCGTGATTTGTTGCAGCACATGCTCAGAACTGAAGTGCACACAGGGTCATCCCATTCAGATCATAGCACCAACCCTGGCTTCTGAGGCTTGCGCTTTGAGGGGCGTGTTTGTAAGAGGGAAGGGGTAGAGGGGTACAGTAAGGTTGTGCCAAGATAAATGCACTTAATCCTGGTCAGAATGCAGATGTTACAAAGGTTCAGGAGAATCAAAACATATTTTGTTGGGGAGGGCAAGAAATTGATTCTGTCTTGGCACCCCCTTTCCTATTGACCTTAAGTCACGTGTCTGCATCATGCTGCAGTGATTAAAGCCTTGAAGGAAGGAAGAGGGGGCACACAGGCACACTGTAAATCTGTATAATGCTATACAGACATGTCAGCATCTGCCGGCTAAGAATTTAACTATCTGGCTGAAAGATTACTGATAAATCTGTATGACTTTCAGTCATACAGACATGCAGGGCGCTCCCTGCTATCCTGTGAAGGATGCCTCTTTATATTTTGTGGGGGATGTGCTATCATTTGCTTTCAGATAATTTGCGGTCTGTCTTAAAGTAACAGTGGGATCTTGAGACACATTTTCTCTTAAATATTTGGTGCAGGCATTGCAACTACTATGGGACTAGCAGTTTTGTTTGGCGATTCATGGTTCCCCTTCAAGTCCCCCTCTGTGCTCTGCTCTATTCTTCACAGGTGACTTATGACTCATAAAGAGGTTAGTTACTTCATTGTGTTTTAAGCTTGTTCTGAATTTTCATATGTGGTCCATTTTATGGCATGCTCTGTCTGTGTTTTCAACCCAAAATCAATAGGAAAATGGCACGAGAGAATAACGAATACAGCATGCCATCTACTGTCCAATAATTAAGACTTCATGGCTTAGATTTGCTAAAGTTGAGTTTGTCAAACTCACTGGAGTTTGCTTGTATTTTCTGGCGATTTTAAAATTGCCATACTCACTAGACTTGGCGCAAACTCACCGGAGTTGAATGATTTTTAAAGTCGCCCTACTTGACAACATAATGGGGTTTTTTTCAGCCACTATAAATTACTGGATTTACTAAATAGCGATTTGTAAAATGGCTGAAAAATCACCCCAAACACTGGCAAGAAAAAAGAGGTGGTTGTGAATGTTGATTTAGTTCAAATCAACACCTACTTAGTAATAAAAATCACATCTGAAAATTAAACATAAAAGAAAAGAAAAATCTATAAAAGCATATAGTACATGTGTTGTAGGGTATGCTGTACCTTTTAGCATTGTAAGCAGCAGCATGCCAAGTGTTAATGGCATGCCACCACATACATAATGTACAAATAAAAAAATGTATATTACTACAACTTGCTGATTAATCAATATATATTTTTGGTGTTGTTTGTTTTTTCTATCTCAAGAATGTCCCCCAGTCTCCTTCTGCCAATAATAGGTCCCCGTTCCCTTTCTGCAAATAATATGCCCCGGTGCGAATATAAACAATAATGTTGGCTGAAAATGTTTATCATTATTATGGTTTTACAGGTTAAAGGTTAAAATAAATAAACATATAAATAATCATTATACTCAGAGTTCAGACGTCTTCATTGTTGATAGGTGCCTCGGTGCTCTGGTCCTTCTGCTCCTTTAGGCTGGATCCTGCGAGATGCTGTATCTTCATCTGTGTGAACTTTATTTAAAATTAAAAAGTTGCAATTTTTTAACGCTCAGTAAATTAAAGTACATTGAAGTTACTAAGGAAAGCAAATCCAAGAAGATGAGATGCAAGAAAAGAGTAATGAAACTTTACCGATTTTAAATATGAACTTTAAATAAAGACAATTGACCTTCACTGTACCAGTACACATGACCCGAAATAATGAACAATGAGAGATGAACTGTGACAAGAACATGACAGCCTGTTATTGAATGTAGCATATAAGAACATTTTATTATCTGGCTCAAGTATTAATGCAACCACATCTCTTCTGTACAAAGCGTTTGCTTTGCCTTCCAATAGAACAAAATAAATATATAGAATCCACAATACTCTGTTATATCTATAGTTATCTATATAAAACTATATCTATAGTTTTATATTTTACACAATTTTGCACATAGGCATTGGCAGAAACATCATGATTCATAAATCTGTAAATATTAAAATCATAAACAAAAAAAACCAACAAAATATTTAAATGTATCATTCACACTAGATATTTTAAGAATATCTGTGAAAATCAGCAGCATGTCAGTGTGAAAATAAAAATATAAATGGGATATCCTGTTGCCTATAAATACAGCATCCCTTTCATTAGCTCTCTGGAAGGGGGTTATGAAAAGTTGTCTATCTATTTACTGTTTCTTTTAACATTTAACACCAGTGACCATCCTGCATTAGTTGTGAGTGTATTAAAATACAGAAAATAATGGAGATAGTCTTCTCTATACAATTCCCACTGTATTCCACAACACAAAAGATGTGCAGCTTTGTGAGCTTACTGTTATCCAGTGACACATTCCTAAACCATCACACTTGTGCACACTGCTCTAGGTTTGAGTAGACTATATATATTTATACATCAGAAATATACTCAGTACATCAGGAGTGAGGGTCTGATTAAGAGTTTAATCTACTGTAGGACATAGGTTGGTTCTTGCACTAAACGTGTGTGTGTGTGTGCGTGTGTTTAGTATATATGTTGCAAGCCATCCAATGGCTCCAGCTTTCCAATATGTCCTCTCTTGTCTGTCTCCAGCCTTCCAATATGTTCTCTCTTGTCTGTCTCCTGCCTTCCAATATGTCCTCTCTTGTCTGCATTCTACCTTCCAATATGTCTCCTCTTATCTGTCACCACCCTTTCAATATGTCCTCTCTTGTCTGTCATCAACCTTTTAATACATCCCCTTTTGTCCGTCTCCAGCCTTACAATATGGCCCCTCTTTTCTGTCCTCAGCCTTCCAATATGCGGAGATGGCTCCTTTCCACCCCCTAACTCTCTGATTAAAGTAAATCTACTGTGTTGAAATTTTTCCAGATGAATCAGAGGGAACAGTGTCTTAGGTGCTCTATCTCCCATCTGTGGTATATGTGTGACAGTGTTTAGTTCTCAGCCAGATGTCTCAGCAGCTATCACCTCAGTAAATGACCCTCTGCACCTGCTCTTGCTGAAAGGTGAAAAGAACAAACAGAACAGTCAGTCAAACCTCTTGCAAAACTTTAAACTATGCACTCCTGTAAAAGAATAATAATAATATTAATAGTAATAATAATAATAATAATAATAATAATAATAATAAACATTCAGTCACTGAATGGAATGGAAAAAAGGAGAAAAATGCAATTACAGAATAAAAATAGCAATGGAGAAAAAAAGAAGAAAGACTGGTGACTCACAGCATAGGTAAAAGCACAAGCCCAAAACCTTCAAACAAATTAGACTGTAGAATTGACTACTGTCATAATTAGAAACTAAGAAAATGATGTGGAAAATGGCCCTCTTTGCCTCTTGGTAAACAGGCAAGCGAGAGAATTTCTAATCCTCCGGAGAAGATTGGGACAGCCTAATGCTCCCCTTTGGCCATACAACGCAGTGTATGAGTCCACAACATTAGTGACATTGAACCAATCCTTTCTGTCAAACTTCATCTCTGGTCGAATGTATCACCTATATGGAGCACAGGATGGAAAGAGACCATAAGATTTACATTATTACATAGTAAAACAAGGTGACGAGGGCCATCAAAAACATTCTCTAGAAACATATGCACGTGCTAATGAAAGATGAGACTCTTACACAAGTTATAGGTTAAACCTGATATGATATATAGGAAGGCACATCATTTACACAACAAAAAAAAACACATATCAAGGAGAAAACAAACAGGACCTGGTAAAAACCAATACAAAGGACTTCTACCATTGAATGTCAAATATGAAGGACTTTGGAGTACTGCTAGACTAATGCCACTGCTTCATTCACATCCCCTATAATGCAACAACCATTTTCCATCTGACAAACCATAACCCTTCATACAAAAATTATAATATTTCCATTCCAATGCCCATTATTTCAATATGTGGTAAGAACTAGGCACCTTAAGACGAGGATAGCAGTATACTTCCAGAATATATGTAAAGGGTATGAACTACACAGCATCTCCAACCACTTCAAAACCACGCATGACCAAGACCCCAAATGCCTACAATTCATAGGAATAGCAAAGGTGGAAATGGATTGCAGTGGGATACAATATTAAACTAACCAACACCAAATCCATTGAATGTACCTTTTTAAGACTCCACCTATGACCCCACCAACAGTGCCAGTTTACTGTCCATCATCCTCCGTTTGTCAACCACAATTATCATTACTGATTATCCTTCATACTGCCCCTCTCTGCCTAAACTCTGGCCACACAACATTTCTCAGCGTCTGTGATTCCTCCTCCACCTATGCCCCTATCTTTCAGTATCACCTGTCCCCCGTCCGCCCTCATCTCAACCAATCATCTTATTTTCGCCAAATAAATAGCTTAAATATATGTCCTCCCCCAATTGTTTTCTCATAACCTTTGATAAAGTCACCATAGTGTGACGAAACGTGTTGGAATACCTATACTGATCATACCACTCACTTACTACACTGTATTTTATCTGTCACTTAGCAACATCCTTTGCACATACATTTGCTTTGTGATGCTTTTTAACTCAATAAAAGATTTATACCTTTTATGCAGTCCAGCGGAAACTACATCCTATCTGTCACACTGCTGCATCCCAGGGCACTCCACTCGCATGTTACCTGAGAACTCAATCACTGAGAGCATATGCTCCTACAAAGATGCTGTCAGCGGTAATCCCCATACAGACCCAGTATATCAGAGCTTTACAAAAAGGGAAGAGAAGCAGCTACATCAACTAACTCACGAGCAGACAAGACAAAGTAAATGTTAATTGGATTCACGTATGTTTATTGATTCTGATCTTAGCGTTATGCGTTATGTACGCACTTCTTGTGTTCTGCCTAGTCTGTGTTTTAGCAACAAGTAATATATTATTCTTAATTTTATAGATTTTTTTATTATTATTATTATTTATTTATTTTTTATTCTTTTTTTGCTGTTTTCTGTTTTGTTTCACTTTTTACATTGTAATTTATACAATTTTTTTTGCCATCCTCCCACATCTTCTCATTTCTCCTTTGTTTGGATGACACATAGAGCTTCTTGATTTGGATCATTTATTTATTTAAACAAATTTTTAAAAAAAGATTTTTTTCCTACCTCATTGTGTAGTCATTATACTTACACTTCACCAGGGTTACTAATTACACCAGCAGAGCATTGTATTACCCTATTACTTTGCAATCTGTACCATATTTCTATATTTTTTATCTCATTTGGGCTAAAATCCACATGTACTTGCATGTGGACTTTAGAAACGTCATGCGTGAGGAAATCACACATAATTCTGAATTAGCCCAGAATTACTATTCAAATGCATAAATTTTACAAATGCATTATGTGGGTGCTCACATGCTAATCAGTTGCCAAGATGAACAAGGGAATTCAACCCCCTCCTCTACGGTGCCAGCTAGTGACTTCTACCCAACTGATCAGTCATACCTTTTCTCAACCCTGAACCCTTAGAAAATTTAGCATGCAATGTCAGGCTGCTAATTCTAAAGGCAAACTAAAAGCCAGGGGAAAAAAACAAAACTTCATGATTAGTAACCCTTTTAAGGGACCTAGGGCCTGATTCAGAGGCTGAAAATAAGAACTTAAAGTTACACCTGGGCAAAACCATGTTGATTTCAGGAGGAGTCAAGTTAATTTTATTCTATGCATGCAGGGAAATGCTTTGCTTTTACTTATTGCACACAGATACCTGATCAGCTTCACTTTTAAACTGCTAGTTAGACTTGAGCTGGGAAACATCACCTTTTAACTATAATACTGTTGCAACAAATGAAAATTGACTCTCCTGAAATCAACATGGTTTAGCCCAGGTGTAACTTTAAGTTCTTATTTCCAATCTCTGAATCAGGGCCCTTATTCCTTAAGTAGGGTGCACACTGAGGCTTTTCAGCAAATAATCTTTCACTAATCACACGATCAAAAGACCATTTCACTAGATATCTAGTGTGTAGCCAGTGTGTACTGTCCAAAGATCCCCTAATAGACACAGTGCACACTTGAAAAAAACTAAAGATATCTTTCCATAGTTGATCTGGCATATTAGGAGCTCCAAAAGATCACAGACCGTTTCAAAAGATTTTTGAAGCATCTTTAGTAATAATTTTACTAATTTTCTGATAAAAAAAAAACAGCAATATTTTTTTCTGAATTATCTGCTCTGTCAGCACAAGTTGCAAGAAGAAGCTCTGCTTACAAATATAACCATATACAAACTAGAGAGGCCTTTATGCGACATAGTGGCCAAAACAAAGGAAGATGTGCTGGGGCAAACCATTTCACAACAGAATTAAAAACATTACTGCAATATCAGTCATAAATTATACATTAACAACTGAACTTTGAACTTAATTCGGTACCTATGGAACTCTAAAATAGAGGGCTCGCTGGAGAGTGTGCTATGAGTGAATTTGATATTTACTAATCAAATATCAATCAAGGTTCTTGGGGTAAAAAAAAGATTCCGTTGAGGCAGAAAAAAAATAAAAGGTAGAAACCAGGGTAGCTTTTAGGGGCAGGTGAGCTGTGCAACTACACGGGGCACGCCTCAAGGTGACATCAATTTGGGCACCCAACAGGGCCACCCTCCTTTAAGTCACTCTGGCCACCGGGCCACAGCCACATAGACTGAAGCTCACATAGGCCCTGATTCACAGTTAAGATTAAAATTGTGAACTTACCTATATATGATACACACGCGAAAAATCCGTCACGATTTAGAGAAAAGAGAGAACCCAGTTAACCACTCCAGCTGTGTTGGGCACGTAACATAAGGACGTAAGTTTATCATGCGTATAATTAGGTATGTGTGGACTTTATAAAATGTGAATCAGTCGTGCGTAATGGTGCTTAAAATTGCTTATGATTCAAAGACACGTAACTAAAAGCATTGATTAGGCACTGGAAAAGTTAAAAAAAAAAATACATTCTAAAAACAGCAAGTACTCTCACTAACATTTGTTATCAAAATTAACCATAAACATAATACTGCATGAAGTTATAAAAACAATGATCCACTACATATAGAGACTTCATAAAACATTTACAAGATGTTTATTGTAAATGTAATTTTGATTGTTATAAAAAATTTCTGTTAATTAAAATTACACATAAACCTTCTCAAACTATACACAAATAATGGAAACTTTACATGTCTAGCACAAAATGTGAAATCAGTATAAGATTTAATAAACAAGCCTTTATTTGTTTAATTTATAAACATACAACCATTGATTAAAATCAGGCAGCAGGTAGAGCATGAAACAAATAAGGGAAGATACATGGCCTTAGAGCAAACAATACAGTTCTTCAACTTACTAGTGGTCGAAGGCTACCTTAACTTTTCCCGTCCATATTTTAGTTTGCACTCTGCTGGAGCATCCATACTATACATTAGTAGCCTGTGTGAAACTCATTTGCGTTAAGAGTCTTGCCCCTCTAGCCAATGCGTGCATCAATTCTAAGTCTGATCCGTGTATGTGAATCAGTTGGCCATGATTTCCGTGCATATATTTGGATTCTGGGCATGCACAGTTTGACTGATCATAAAAAATATGCACGTAGGGCCTGATCCAGAGCTACGTTTCGAATACATTTCCTAACGTAGCGCTTTTACACTAGCGTACCTTCTAAGCACTCCCACAGGCACTCCCCTCGCATGTACGTTCTTTGGCTGCTTTATGTTTAGCAAACCCTACCTTAACTTTACCCATTACCCATCATAACTGTTACAGTCGGCCAAAGGGATTCTCACCGGGGGCCCGGAATCTATGTCAGCACCAGGTGTTCACTAGAGCCTCTAGTGGTGAGGATAGTCTGGGCTGCTGGTCTGACAGGTCGTTCCCCCGGTGATAGGCCCAGAGGGGTACTGCAGCGTGGTTTGTGCTACCAGGAACCCTTGCATACAGGATAACATGTAAGTAACACACACTGAAAAGCTCTGGAACAGTAATGTGGTCTTTAATGCAAATACTGGAACCCTCATACACAGTATGGCAAGTATGAATGTACACACAAGGTAATGGATAACAAATGAGTATACCAGAATCAACCCTAAAACACAGGGAATATAGGAGGAGAATGGAACTAGCACTGGAGGTGTTACAGGCTGCTATCCTAATTAGAGAAGGTGTACTACAAGTCCCAGGATGAAATAAGGGACTGTGCTGACAGGATGGATAACAGCACACAGAAGGTATAGACAGATGAAACAGTCTACCAATCCTAACACTGTAAGCTGGGAAATACAGCGGAGCAACGGCTCAATACACACTGGAGATGACACACACTCAGTGGAATACACGCACAGTAGAAACACACTGGAGATAACAACTACACAGTGGTACAACAGACTGGCGGCTACACACTCGAGCAAGATGGCAAATGCTACGAGGAGATGTTAAACACAGGGGAACTAACAATGAGCTCCACACACTGCAAGATAGCAAAAGCAGGTAACGCACACAACACGTGGCAGATCAAACACTCACCCAACAGGACGGAGCAATGTGAGATGGTAAACACATGCACGCACCACTCGGAAGTGGGGATAGACCGGGACCTGTCCGGGGCTGAGGCCGCCAGCGGGAGTAGCGAACTACTCTCGCCGCGCACCTCACCACACAGGGGGTCAACAACAATAACAGAGGGTATCAGGAAAGCAAGGGGGTAAACACCAGGAACACAGGGTATCAGGAGTATGCAATAGCAACCCAAGGCACTCAGACAGTCAGCAAGCACGATCAGGAAACCAGACGCTATAACCAACAATTATGGAACTGAGCAGAGGCTATTTAAGGGGAACTCCCCCAATCAGCAACGAGCACCTGACACACCTCCAGTGTTGATTACCTGGCAGCTGGGGAAAAGAACACACATAGAAAAACCCCCTGCTACACCCTGCTAGTGTTATTCTTACGGAGTGTAACAATAACCGCTGATGTACATATAGCACTCGTGTACTTACGCTGCTAAGCACGCCCATACTGTACAAATTAAATGTCTCACCCCAACTTCGAAGCGTAATTAGGGGTAGAGTATGGCTGGCACGCCCCCTCGTACGTTGAGACGCTGATGATACGTGACTGGCCTGTACACTATGAGTTACGTGGCGCAATATCTGCCGCATGCATGTGCAGTAAGTACTAATGAGCGGGCATATAATCACTCGTGTGCGTAGCTCTGGATCTACCCTGTAGATTCTACACTTACTTAAGCGTGCATACTGCCCATAGACACTAGTCACATTAGCTAATGTGACTAGTCGGTGTTATTCACGTAAAAAGTACTGGTTGTGCAGGGCTTTTATTAGGTTGAATCAGATTTTGTCCAACAGGGCTCCTGTTGAAACTCTGTATAACCAATACTGTTTATGTAACTAACCTAACCTGTTTACAATTAGGTCAGCGTCATTCAAGTGCCACATAGGAAGGCGGAAGAGGAAGAATAAGACAGTAAAGGTAAGTGATGCGTAGGGGAGGAAATGGAAGCTGGACATACATGCCAGGGGCAGAAATAAAGGCTGGACACACATACAAGAGGATGGAAATTAATGGCTGGACACATAATATAAAAAAAAAATCTTACTTTTATCTTTCATTTACATTTTGGACGTGCAAGGCAACACCCGTGAGACTCCCCTCGCACGGACGGAATTTCGGTGACTTACGCGCCCATAGGGCAACCTTAACTCTATGTGTGTAGTTACATGCATAAGTGCCTTACATACGTGCATACATTACAAACCGCGCCCTCAAAAGCCCATTTAAATTCCTCCCCCGCCCATTTTCACGTAACTTCGCATGTACGGAAGACAATCACGCCCCTCCGTACGTATGTCACAAAGTGTGATTCAGAAACTTGTGCCTAATGGACGTCCGTGCCTAAATCCTACGTAACTTGCGTGGAAAAACTTACTTAACATGCGCAGTTAATCCGATCCTAAAAATATGCACGCAAAAACAAGCCAAATCGTATCTGTGAATCCGGTCCTTTATCCCCATCTTTAAGTATAATACAACAATTTCTATATCCATTTGATAGTTACACATTGGCAGAGAGCATTATTTGCACCATAATTTAGAAAATGAGTTTAATTTAATTCTTCCTACTAGGCTTTCAATTAGAAAAATAATTAAAAAACACTTGTACATATGGTGATCTTTCTGATTTCTGTAAGGAATATATGGATTTTAAGTGATGTTTTACCATCTGTCTCCAACACTATGTCTTAGTTTCAGAAATGAATTATTCCACATAACTGTCAGCAAAAAAGGCAAATGTATATAATTAATGGATATTTATATTTACTATATTTTTAACATGCATCTGCTGCCTGCTGAAATTCGGAAAAATAAAAGAAACAAAAATATTGCTTTTGACAAACACTTTAACAATAACACCGGGCCCGATTCTGGAATGGGTGGAGCAGGGGGAGTCAGACGGAACAGGGGCTGACACAGGCAGGGCCCAGTCTGGTGTGTGTCATAAACGAAGTTAAAGGCTAAGTGCTGTTTATACCGGTGGGTGTCCCCGGCACGAGGGCTGTCTTTTAGAAAGTTCTTTTTCGGCTGTCCCTATTTGGAATAAGCAGCCATTTTCTGTTTTTCTTATTTTTTCCATTTTCAATTTTCGGGAGCATCTCTAACCAGACCCGACGCACTCACCGCCCTCCGCAGACACCACCAGAGAGGTGAATAAACGGTAAATCTCCGGGAACTTTTAGGGTTAGGGTTGGGCTCTAGGGAAGGAAGGGTTAGGGCGATGGAAGAGAAGGGTTAGGGTTAGGATCAGGTTGTGGGCAAGGGAGTGTTAGGGTCAGGCTTCAGGGAAGGGATACTTAGGGATAGGCTTCAAGGAAGGTAGGTTTAGGGTCAGGCTATGGGGAAGGAAGTCTTAGGGTTAGGCTGCAGGGAAGGAAGGGGAGGGTTAGGGTAAATATTAGGGAAAGGGTTGGAGTTAGATTTTAGACTTACCTTTCGGAGCACCATGTTCAGTGCTCTGGGAATCGATTGCTTTGACTCTTCGAGAGTATTGCCTTTTGCAATAGGGCCGTTCTCAGCGGGGAGCCACCCCTGTTTATATAGTAAATAGATTGCCAGTAGCTCTCAAGTAAGACCTTAAACTCCCAAACATTGATGTCATGCTCCTTGGCTAAGCTCTTACGTATAATCAAGTATTCTGCATTCTAGATCCATACCTCCAGGACTGGAAGTCAGCATGGAAGAGCAGAATGATTTCCCCATTTACCCCCCTCTCTTGTGCAGAGTTTGTAGCAGTTACAGCCCATAAACCTACCTTAAATCAACATTTCCCAATTCTTAGTCCATACTATAGATCTGTACAGAAGTCTTTAAACCAACCCTTACTGTATCATTTAAATGCTCCCCTCGCTCACCTTGCGAAGGACTGCCAGGCGGTGGGGATGGCACATCCTATCGCTATAATCTCCTAGTGTATATAATCACATTCCATAGTCTAGGAGATCCCAGTCATAACATCTGGCACGAGCATGCGCAGATGCAACTTTTGGACTTAACTTACGCAAGAGGTGCCGCTTACGTGAGTAGCTTAACGAACAGGAGTCTGGATCCGGCCCTAGGTGAATTTAAGCAAAAACCACACTTGTGAACAATTTCAGAGCTGTCGTTATTCTTCACATAGATGTTTCAGAGTGAATCAGATTCTTAATGCCTTAATGCATCTCTAAGTATTTCCATGGCACATATCTGACATACATCCATTTATACCATATTTTTTTTTAATAACAATGAACATGGTTCACCATATAATATATACCTTTACACAGGATATTTATTCCAATATATGTTTTGTGTGAATATTTGTGTTTGAGAAGCTTTCTTTCCTTTGGATGAAAACAAGGTAATGTAAAAAAAAGGAAGAAATGGATTTAAAAAGCATTTTACATAACAAGCTGGTGGAGTCGATTCACAGCTTTTCAGCAAACAGATGTGTTTATTCACAAATCATTCTGAAGATCAATTTTGACAACATCTTGTGTAGTTTCAATAAGTCATTATGTAAACTCAATATAAGGAAACTTATTTTTTCTCTCTCTCTTTTTTTAAATGGCTAATCTTTTTCATTGTATTAAGATAGTCATCATCCAGCCAACTGTGAGGTTTTATAATTAGATTAAGGGAATTAACTATAGTCAATAATTGGAAGCAATTAACCTAGAATTGTCTTTTAATGTAAATATTCATATTTGAAATCCTGTATACACATAAACAAGCACACGTGCACACACGCACACAAGCATAATACATTCATAATTAATTCAATTATTACACTGGTTGACAATGATTTTGTCACAGAGAAAAGCACATTGGGCCTGATCCAGACCTACGCATGAGAGCGGAGCGTATTACCGCTCCAACGTAAAAACTTTCAATCCCACGACACTCCCCTTACCTTCCTTTCATTATGCCCGCCGAACCCTACCCTAACTTTTCCATGTGTTCGTACGAATTTTCGTAGTGATGCGCTGTTTGTAGTGGCCTAAGCACGCCCATACTGTACAATTTAAATGGCTCCCCCGCCTAATTCCAGCGTCCGTACTAACTTCGTACTATAAACACGCCCCGTTGTCGGAAAATACGTAAACAATACGGACGACCGGAAGTTGTCAATATGCACACGCGCAGTGCGTTTTTTTATGGCAATTTTACGCTTATGATCAGCGTTAGATCGCCTGTGAGCGTAGGTCTGGATCGGGCCCATTGTGTCATATTCAAAACTACCATCCGCCATGAAACATTTGCGCTTTGAAAAAGAAGAAGGGGTGCATTCAGAGCCTGGTGGTCAAGTTAGTCTTGATCCAACCTTTGAGGGTCCCCATCTGTCTCTTGAACCACATTTAGTTTCCCAAGGAGATCTCATTGGCCCAGGACATGGGCTATGGCTGACAGGGGAATTACGTAATTCCCTTGTTTTGAAGGTTGTGCGCATTCGCACAACCTTCTTACAACGCCATAAGGGCCGGCATACGTAATGTATGTTACGTACACCGGCTATTACGAAAGGCGGAGATAGACATGCTAATTAGGGGATGGGGCGGGGGAAGCCCCGTTATGATCAGCTATGAAGTCGTAAGGCTGCATACCTGATCGTAAAAGTTATGGTAGGCACTTGATAAAGAACGCCAAGCAGAGAAATTTTTCTCCACCTGGGAAAGCTATATAGCCACTTTAACACACACTATCAAACAACAATTGCATGACACTTTTCATTTTACTTCATGGTACTTATTGAGAAATGTAGCAAATAATCCACCAATATGCCTCTAAGTTGTAGTGTTGAGATGAGTTTGAATATACTGTTGCTCTGTTCTTCTGTGTTTTTCTTGCTCCTTTTGTTTTATTATACAAATGGGTTATTTATATGGTAACTCCTATACATTTCTACATTTCAATATTTCATGGGAAATCTTTGTACATGTGAAATCTATAAGAATGTTTCATGATTCAAAATGGCTTGTACAAAATGCATATATATATATATATATATATATATATATATATATATATATATATATATATATAAAGACAAAAACAAGCGCACTAAGGGTATTGTATTGTTAGAATGCAGGGATATATTTATTATTTAAAGTCAAAAGCAGGTGCGCTCACTCAGCCTTCAGCTATTGTAGCTAAAATGTCCTGGAGTCCCACTGTCGGTAAAAGTTCATGTGCAACCAGATCCTTAGACCGCGTCTTCCCCTTTGATGTTTCAGCTCTTTAAACTGAATCGTGGAAATCTATGGAAAGAAAAAACATAGGGGGCGCCTCGAGGTGCAAAGTAAAGTCTTTTATTAAAGTGCAAATCTGTAGCTCTCAATTCGAGGCGTACCAAATCGTATCTTGTAAAATTGGATGTAACAAATACACAGTCTCCGAGTTACCAGCGTCCTGGATGCATAGGAGAAGGCAACATCTACATATAACTCCACGTGGGTAGGAGGTTGGGCCTTAGGTAGCTCCACACCGACGCGTTTCGTCACTCAGTGACTTCATCAGGGGGTGGGGGAGCTACCTCCTAATCAGCCCTCTTATACTGTCGACCTGGAAAAAATCACCAGTTTCGTAATTAAACAACCCACAGTGGCTATATATCTCTATGGAGCGGCAGCACAAGGGGTTGGGTGACAGAGCATAAAGAGAACGATATTTAAAAAATAATACATGTATTTAAACGTAATTACATAAATCATCATTACTTCTAAAAACATCATTTCTTTTAAAACCAGAGAAAACAACTCTTCAAAGCTCGGTACAACAATAGTATAGACGGATATTAACATATATGATATTGGGTGTCCTAAAAAGATTTTGATTATTTACCTATTTAAAATTATATAAATTAAATAAAATTAAAACTGATCACATCATAAAACCCATCATTGATAGATATATAAATAATTAATTACAGCACAACTACAATACAATTCATAAAAAAATCCATAATAAAAATATCATTATAAAAGGTTCATTATAAAAAGGTCATAACATGTCCATCATATTAATTATAAAAATGGGGTAATTTCGAACCCCTCGTTTAAACCATGGGGGGACAGGGTGTTTAAAGTTATAATCCAGTATGTTTCTCGTTGGATTAGTTTATTCTCCCTATCACCCCCTCTAATATCTTGAGGTATATGTTCGATAGCTTTGACCTTTAATGCATCCACCTTGGAATTATGGCATTGTGTAAAATGCCTCGATAGACTGATTGGGGTAATTATGTTTTATATTTCGTAAGTGTTCTAAGATTCTAGTTTTTAACATCTATATATCTATATCTATATATATATATAAGCAGTCCAAAATAGAGGCACTCACAGACTTCAAAGTGAAAAAATATAAGTTTCTTTATTCCGACGTTTCAGGGGGTCCGCCCCCTTTCCTCAGGGACATACAAAACATAACGCACCAAGTACCACAGATACCCTTATATATACAACTTAATTTCCCTATGGCAATGATCACATATTTTGCATTTATTACAAGGGAAGAAGCCTACTGTTTTAGTTCGGGACGTCAAATCTGTTGTCCCTGCAGGTGGAAGGTAACTGGGCGAAATAAACGACTTTAAATTCCTAGCTTTTTTATAACGGATAAAAGGTTTTTCTGGTAGTACAGTGTTCAAAATAGAGTCCATTTTTAAAATGGGCTAATGCTTAGTTATTATATTGCGAATTGCCCCATTGGCATTATTGTATGTGGTTATGAATGGACACATGTCTGAGGATGCCACTTCTTACTTCATTTTGTATTCCAACAATGATGTTCTGTCTCTTGAACGGGCTTTCTCATACCCTGAATTAATTATATCCATAGGGTATTTTCTTTCTATGAACTTTTCATTCAATTGTGCTGCTTGTTCATCAAATTTCTTTACCTCTGTACAATTACGTCTAAGACGTGTATACTGGGAATACGGAATGTTGGTTTTCCAACGTTTCAAATGGCAGCTACTGAAGATAACTATTGGCATCCGTACTTTTTATATATGTACTGGTAGTTACTTTGTTCTCCGGATATATCGGGGCTTCAATCAATAAATCTAGAAATTCAATAGAGTCTCCCCCGTATTTAGCTGTAAATTTCAATCCATAGCTGTTATTATTCAAATTTACAGCAAAGGAATCAAACTCATTTTCTGACCCACTCCAAACAATGAGTAGGTCATCTATATAGCGACCATACATTTTTATCGGGGACTGCGGGGTGATGTTACCGATGTATTCGCGCTCCCAGCTTCCCATATAAAGGTTAGCGAAACTGGGAGCGAAAATCGTCCCCATCGCAGTCCCCATCACCTGCAAGTAGTAGGCGCCATTGAACACAAAGTAATTACTTTCTAAAATGAACTTCACACATTTAAGTAGAAATGTTTTTTTGCCAGAAGAGATCGCAGGATCTCCTTCTAGCACGTCTCCCAACACCTCCATTCCCCTGGAATGAGGAATGGAGGTGTAAAGTGCCTGAACATCCACAGAGCACAGTTTAAAGGATTCCTCCAATTCTAAATCCTTGAGAGTCCTTAACACATGTGTAGAGTCTCTCAAGTAAGAATCGAGTTCAGGCACATACTTCTTTATGTGCCTGTCTACATATTCTGAAACCCGTGCCGTGACAGACTCAATCCCCGAGACGATAGAACGTCCAGGGGGATTGAGTCTGTCTTTATGCACTTTTGGTAAATGATAAAACGTGGCTACACGTGGTGTTTTATTGTATAAATAATTATACTCCTCTAGGGACAAACATTTATTATAGAGCCCTTGTAATAACATTTCTAGGTCTTTCAAAAATTGAGTAGTTGGATCTGTTGTTAATAATTTATAGAACTGTGTGTCGCCCAATTGGCGATAAGCCTCTGCTTCGTAGTCATTTCTATTCATTAAACCTATTCCCCCCCCCCCTTGTCAGCAGCCCCCCCCCCCCTTGTCAGCAGACTTAATGACAAGTTCCTTATTTTTCATTAATTTGTTTAAAGCTGATTTTTCCCATTTAGTTAAATTTGAGTTTGATATAAGGTGGTCAAAGTTTAGTTTCATAAAATCAGACTTCACCAATTCTGCAAACATTTCAATGTTGCAACCTCTTGATTCTATCGGGTAATATTTTGAGGTTGGTTTAAGACCCGTAGTATTGACTGTACCTACTTGTGACAGAGATTAATGTTAATCAGGATGATTTGTCTGAAGGTGCACTTCTTGGACACACACCTGGACTTCTTCCCAGCCAATCTTAGGAAGTCAGTGATGAGTATGGACATTTCCATAATGGAAAATCGTTATCAGGGCAAATTGAGTCCAAGTATGCAGACTACTTTTGGACACTTAAAGGGGATGCCCCTCAAACAAATCACAGCAGAAATTCCTATGTCTTAACATTTTAAGTGTATTAATTGTGTACCATGCCTGTGTTGCTGTCACAGACTCTGGGGTTTTTGGATCTGACTCAGGGTCCCCTGGGTTAGCGCATGTGAATAGGAATCATGGGGTTTGGATGTAGGCCTTGCTCATTGGTTGGGGCACGGAATGATAACTTGGAGTCAGGCGTAGAAGGACTGCAAAAGTTCAGAGGCAGTAGATTCTGCACAGGTTTCAGAAGCAGGTAAGACTGCAATAGTTTCAGAAGCAGATGAGACTTCAATGGTTTCAGGAGCAGGTGAGACTGCAGTGATTTCAGAAGCAGCTGAGACTACAATGGTGTCAGGAGCAGGTAAGACTTCAATAGTATCAGAAGCAGTTGAGACTGCAATGGTTGCAGAAGCAGGTGAGACTGCAATGGTTTCAGAAGCAGATGAGTAGCACTTGTGCCTCGCAGTGCTGAGGTCATGATTTTGATTCCTACACTAGCCCTTATATGTGTAGAGTTTGAATGTTCTCCCAGTGTCTATGTGGGTTTTCTCCAGGTTCTCCGGTTTCCTTCCACATGCAAAAACATGCTGGTAGATTTATTGGCTGCTGAATAAACTAACCCTAGTCTGAGTATATATAAATGTGTCATGGACCTTACTATGTTGCTCCTATAGAGGCAAATACTATTGTGAATGTCTAATATTCTTTGTAAAGCGCTGTATACACAGGTTATATAAAATAGCATTATTAATAATAATAATAATAATAAGTGCAC